>LJIJ01003004.1:0-22009 GCA_001718145.1 Orchesella cincta | reverse complement strand
ATTTATGATGAACCCCTTTTTACAAATTACTGTATTAATGTGGTTTTAGTACACTTCCTTAATTGTTTTTAATATGTAATTTTGGTAACTGGATAACAAGTCACTGCGGTCACAATCAC
Source organism: Orchesella cincta (assembly GCA_001718145.1). Classification (NCBI taxonomy): domain Eukaryota; kingdom Metazoa; phylum Arthropoda; class Collembola; order Entomobryomorpha; family Orchesellidae; genus Orchesella; species Orchesella cincta. The sequence continues at coordinate 21,890 of LJIJ01003004.1, read as the reverse complement.
ACGAAACCTTGACGGATACAATGTCTTCTTGAAACTAAAATTTACTCATCCTGTCAGCTGTAAATTTACCTACGTAAATGGGACAGTAACATTGTGAATAAATGAGTAAACCACATACAAGCTTGTGGGTTACATTTCCCAGAATCTGTCAGAGATGTTAGTAACTCGAGTTACATTAACTTAATTTGTAATTAAATTACAAGTTACATAATTTGTAATTTGTAATTTCAGCCTCTCGTTTTCGAAAAGTAATTTGTATTTGTAATTTTTAAGACTTTCCTTGGCCAAAAGTAACTTGTAATTGTAATTTTGAAAGTGGATTTTTAAAAATGTAACTTTTAGTAAAATGTAATTTTCAGTACAATTCATCTCGATCGCTAAAAACTCACAAGAATAGGCTTAAAAACCTTAAAAACAAAAAAAGTTAGAAATTCGGTGTAAAATGCTTTAGATTATGAAAACGGCGTTATTTTCCGTAATTCTATTTAAAACTGAAGATAAAATTACAGTTACAATACAAATTAACAAAAAATGTTTTTTTAATTGTATTTTTCGAGCCGAAATTTATAAATGTAACTTGTAATTGTAATTTTCAAAAACGATTTTAGGGAAGTAACTTTGTAATTTGTAATTTTCAAGAGTTGACAGTGGAAATTTTGTATTTTGTAATTTTCAAGCAGTTTTTGTAGAAGTAATTTTGTAACTTGTAACTCCAAAGAATGTAACTTTAACATCTCTGATTTTCTGCTTGAACAAAGTCAATAAACTGTTGCTCTTCTTATGTGTCATTTGACTGGAAATGCTTACATAATTTATAATACTCCATAAACTGACGCATGAATTTATTTACCAAACACAGTACACCAACAAAAACAAAGTTTGATTCAACGTCACAGGCTCAAGAAAAGCTTCGTGCTGACTATTTTCCTTAAACTTTTTGATTTGTCCTTGTAACTAGATAATACTAACCTGGTTAAAAAGTCACATAAATATTTATCGTTTATGAATCCAAATTTATTTTTGCTACTTGATACGATTACGTATTAGCGTGGTTGCCATTTAGTATATTTCTTCAAATTTGTTGTATTATGTCACTTTCTCGCAAGTGAACAGCAAACATTATTGCGGCCAAATACAGAAACCTTGACGGATACAGTTTTTCCTTGAAACCAAACTTTTATCATCCTGTCTGCCTGTACCTACATAAATGAGACAGGAACACTGTGAAATGAATGATGTAAACCGCACACGAGCTTGTGGTCTACATTTTCTTCTTGTAGACTACAAACTCGTGGAAATGTTGCCCTTCTTGACTGGAAATGCTTACATAATTTTTGATACGCCATAAACTGACGTATGTATTTATTTACCAAACACAAAGTTCGGAAAACTACGATCAATATGTGACGTACGTAGTAATCGATTCTGTCATGTTGAAAGGAAAGAGGAGTATAAAGACCAATTGTTAGTGGTTGTCCTTCATTCACACGTTGATTCTCAAACTGAATCTAGTTTCATACATTACTCAATCTCAAAATGAAAGCCACAACTGAAACATTATCCGCACTCATGTGCCAATACATTGACACTCCCGAGTCCGGTAAAGATTGCTCCAAAACAAATCCACAAGTTTGTATTCAATGTCCCGTTAAAGGCAGCTACTCAACTGGAGAAACCATTGAGGATTTCAGTGATATTGGACACCTTACATGTCTATTACTCTGGTCGATAATTATCATGGTTGGAGTTTTGGGGCTACTTGGAAATATCGTGATTATAAAAGTTCTTATAAGAAAAGAAAGCACCAGAGCATTTGATCTATTACTAATTTTCAAGCTGCTACGACGCATTTTGTTGTGTGATTGCAATTGTCGCAGCTACAGCCCAATCGCCTTTTTGGTAAGAAGTTTGAAATAATTAACAAAATTCCATTGTTTTTTTGGATTGGAAATTAATTTTAATTTTTCTACAGAAAATTGGGATGGAAGAGGTGTAGTATCAATGTATTTACTACTCTACTTAACAGCAACACGTTGTTGTTCGGCCGGTCCGCATCATTTTCTGCACTGTGATGACCTCGATTGAACGCAACCTCACGATCTCCTTTCTTCTCAAGTCTAAAAGCTGGTTTACTGGTGTTAAAACGAAGATAGGCTGCATATGTGTTCTGTTCTAGCAATTTACTGCTATTCCGAGATTTTCCAGCTATTCCATCCAAGAAATTCCCTACAGCAATGATATTCCTAGTTTGAAAGGACTTACCTATCTAATTAAATCGTCCGTTCTACACCAATTTTGGCACGGAACACTCTACTCAGCGCATGAGATAATTGACCTCTGGTTACCCCTTCCACTGCTCATAATTTTGAGTTCTACTGCGTTTTGGACTGCCCGAAAAACAAGAAAAACTGAGAATTATTTGATGTTCAAGAGAAACAATAGGTAACCGTGATTTGAACATGTTCCTTCCGGTCGTCATAGCTGTTTTGATATTCAATTCTGCACTGCTAGCAAACCACATCTTGGTACAATTTGAAGGAGTTCAATACAGAGAAATGTACATGGTGGTGTGTCTCTTCATTGCTCTCAACTCTTCAATCAAATTTCCATTTACTACTTTGGATCATCAAATTTCAACGGAGTGCTCAAGTTCATTTGTTCATCTGTTTTGCTACAATAGAGAAGAGCAAGGCAAAGCCACAAACTCAAGTGGATAATGCTATAGAGAACAGAGTATCATATATTCAACTTCCGGATTAATCTGGCACTAGTCTATTTTATCTTTGTAAATTATTTTTCACAATGACGTTTTTAAATAATAACGTTATATTATATTGAAAATAAACGGTTATAACCTTTAACTAGTTTTTAGTGATTTTATTTTTGTTTGTAAAAATTGCAAAGAAATCAGTTATAACAGCTACCTTGTAAAGAACAGGTATTCAAAGTTTAGAGATGTTCACTCAACATATTTTTGCTACATGTATATTTTAAGCAGCTAGTAGAGTTAATGTTACGCAAAATAAAACTCATTTTTCATCTCTGGATTTCCTGTAGTTTCGCTGGAATTGTCTATTTAATTTGTAATACGACAAAAAGTAACCCAATGCTATTATTTATTATTTCTCAATACATCCTACCATCCTCAATTGATTTATTTAGGATCTAAGCAGAAGCTTATTTACCGTAAACGCGTCACTAAATAATTGGCATACAGTTTTACTTGGTATACGCATGCTTCATGTTATCCACGTTTAACGGCTTTATTTTTAGGGTGTTTTTGATACAAGCAGGCAATCAATAATCCGCATCAAAATGAATTCCAAAAATACAATCGGAGTCAACTTTTCAATGAAGTTTGTTCCACCAAACTCTATTTTGAGTACTGGTAGGGCTTTCACCATTCGGGTTGAAATTTTAAGCGTTTTCCCGTGACCAGAGTGTAGAGCCATTATTTCCATCTGGTTCACACAGTCAGCAGCCATATCATTGAAAAAACCAAAGCCTCCAAACACACCCAGAATGATTGTAACTGAATAAGTAATATTTTGAACGTAGAAGATATTAATCCAAAACAGACGGCCTTGGTAAATTTCCAAGAGCCAAACAGGTATCAACTTGACTGAACAAAGAATCAGGGCAATTCCCATGGTGACGAGAATAAACACCAGAATTTGTGAATGTGACCGATTAAACTGGCCCACAAGGATTCGGATATGTTGATAGGTAGCAACAGCTCCAATAAGGCTGTTTCTCATTTTACCCCGGTGTAAATCTCTGCAAAACACATAAAAACAAACATTAATACTCAGAATATTAATATTTTAAATATATTGATTCTCTTTAAAACATCTCACTGTTTGAGTGTTGACAGATAAAAATATAATGTGACCGCACAAACACCAAGCTGACATACAATCATTATAGACAACTTGATGAAAGTCATCCAGATTGGCAAGTTTACAGTAAATATTATAGAGGAAACCAGCAACCAACTCAACAGATATCTCTTATCCACGAAATTTTCAATGAATTTGACATTCCATCCAGGTGTAACTGCCAAGAAATTCATTGCGATTCCGAAGAAACACGGCAACAACAGCCAAGAGATATGAAGGATATTTGCCACCATATCTTATGAGGACAGCATCCAGTAATTTTAGCGTTTCATAAATTTTTTATGGGGCCGTATCAAGAGCTTTATTGAATGCGTCGATTGGCTTCCTCAAACCTATAGCGGAGTTGATCAAATCCTCGAAGTCCTTTCCAACACGGAGCATCAAATTGGAATATTGGGCCATGAAGTAAAGCACCGTTGTGATATATGTTTCCATCACCATTTCAAGACTCATTGAGTCGATTGGATGCAGTGATGACGTGCAAGAGTTGTAGACTTCCGAGAATGCCACAGACAATGAAATTCCATTTGAATGCTTTCCTATTAATTTTTATTAGGCATTTCTTTTCGTTCCATGTATAGTTTTTTCCAGTAATGAGGCTAGCAGCTTGCGATGCAGAAATTAAAGAATCGAGTAGATTTGCTTTTCGAAGCATTTTTGAATGTTTCTTAGCAGAAGAGAAATTGGTGACTTCAAAATTCTTTGGAAATTGTGGTAAGAATGACGACTTTGCACAACAGAAGTTATAAACAATATTTTAATTTTCAAACCCTTTCGTTGTTAAATTTAAATAGGCGAAGTTTCCGGAGACTTCGAATTCTGTAAATAATAAGATAATCGAATTTATCAAGGTTAAGGCGTAGTTTCTAGATGAAAATAAGCATCTCTTCCTTATTTCTTTTTGTATTTATTCAATTGAACTTGTTTTCTCGGTTATAAACTATAACAATAAAAAGGTGTTAATGCCAAATGAATAGCAGATGAGTGATAACAGCACATTAAACCGTACATGGAATGGGAATACAAACCCGTGGATCCTAAGATTGGCTCACATTAAAGACAAACAAATATACAGTGTTCATAATTGTAAACACGGCTATACCAATTTGCTATATAAACCAACCAGTATCCTAGGATCCATTATACATAGCTGTGTTGAGACAATACCGTTTGCTACATAGTGAATAGTTAAGACCAGATATGCAGTCAATAGTCATAGATAGTCAATGCCTAAATGCACTATTTTCGAATGCTGAGAGGGTAGTTCAAATTTGACTTGACGCCATTTGACTCCATGTATCGGAGTTTCCGCACTCAAATGAAAATTTAGACCGAATCAGGCTTTTTTGTGTCGACAGAACTTTGTAGCAGATAGCTAAACATCTGGTTCACAACATTTCGCTGGATTCAAGTTAAATTATTCATTTTTACTAATTTTATTAAGCGTTTCGCTCGAGGTGCTGTGAGGTGACTTTTCTCCCATTTATTTAACACGTCAAAAAAGTGTCCTGCTAGGCACTGCTAGGAAATAAAAGTTAGCCCGAGTTAGACCACCTAGAAAGTCAGAAAAAGTGTCTGTGACTTTTGCATCGGTTGAGGCCCAACATTTCGCTGGAATTATCCCTCAACTCTACTGTTTTATGAAGATATCGGAGGTGGAAGAGGTGGAAGTATCAGCCAATCAGAGTCCCTTTCCTTCGAGCCTACGAGCTTTTACCGTTACTAGGGCTAAATGCACAATTAATTGACGCGCTTCACTTAACTAATGAGGTCTTCACTTAATGATTGAAAATGACTGTATGATTTTAAATGGTAATGTTAATTTATATGGCAGATCTTCTCGTTAAATAAAAGTGTTAGCGATACAAGGCTATAATTATTTTAGAACTGTATACGCACTCAGAGATAGCCATATTGACAAAATATGTCAAAAGTTTTCAAAAAGTCACGGCTGACTGATGATAGAAGATTACAAAATTTTGATTAAACGAGTAAGGAACGTATTTTTGTAAAAAAACAAAAAATCCGCCGTCAGGTCCCGATTTATCAATTGTTATACTACAATCTCGTAGCCTCCTCAATCATCGCTTATCCTCCTCAATTATCACTTCCCACTACTATTGTGGTTTCCCCAAACGATTATGGTGTTTTTAAGTTGCGCGGTTTGTAATGGGGGAATTATGAGACTTTGTTACAACATATAGAGGAATGTACTTAAATTACGTACGAATAACGTAAAAGTTTAGTGACAGACAAAGTGATTCTTATAAAGTGGCTGCACCACTTAATAAAAACCCTGAAAACTTATTTACCAATTTTTTTTTAAATGGCGGTATCTTAAGTAGCAATTAAAGCACTGACGCTAAAATGTGTGGAGTTTTACAGAAATTCCGTGTAACAAACAACATTGAAACATTTAATATGCTTATTTGTTTTTGTTATAAACGTTGTTGGCAACAAAAAGTAAAAGTAAAAGTAAAAACCCATTTATAGTCAGATTCTGTTCAAGCAATTTAGCCTGTTCTCCCACAGATAGACTTTGCCTGTCTCCCTATAACATCTACTAATCTAGGTACTACTCACTATGGTTTGAGACTCAGGCAGGCCGTCTTATAGAGAGGGGTTACTCTATAAGGATCCTGTAGAGATAATCACTACCCCTTGTGATAACCCGTGAGGGAACTACAGGATACCTACTCCGTACTGGCTGCAAGCAGCACACACAGAGCCGAGTAGGATTAGCAAGCGAAGTCTGCTGGACGGTCACCCATCCAAGCACACACAGCCTGGCCCGTTGCTTAACTTTCAGTGATCTGACGAGAACTGTTAGCATCGGACCAAGCTGTCTTGCTTCGAAGAGTATAAATGAAAATGGCAAAATGGTTGTCAAAATATGTGTTATAGTCCTCCAAAAATTATAAAATGGACAAAAACTCCAATATTTGGGTAAAAAATAGCTGCATACACTCTTTAAAACTTTAAAAGTCAATTTTATATTATTTAGATTGAATTCTGGACATTTAATAATACGTTTTACACTGTCCGTCTACAACCGGGGCAATTTGAGATTGCGACTTTGATGCATGATTTATTTGCAGTATTGAAGGTGAGATTGCATTTACCTCTATATACCGAAATATGTACGGTCAAGTGAACAGTTACTTTATATATATATGGACTCATAAATTTGAGTTGGGATGACAGGATGACCTGTTAGGTCATTGAAGCAATACATATAGACGTAGTCTGGCCAGGATTTGAGCGTATACAAATTATCATGCATTCAAAGTGGTCTTTTAATATTACTTTTCTGTTATTCATAAAAGTAGTAAGGATGATTACTTTCTTCTGCTTTTATAACAAGTAGCAATTAATATTTTACCGTTAAAAATGTTGGGGACAATAAGATTCCACATTTCTATAATGTAACTTGCAAAACGATAAGTTAAGTGACTTTGAATCCTTTTGTCATTGTTTGTTTACAGGGTCGAAACAGATCAAAATTGCAAAACGGGAACCTAAAAAATGATCTATCAAGGAAAATGATTTTTACGACTGGATTTATGGTCTGTGTACGGTCTGTGTGGCAGTTTTCTTTTTAAATTCAGCGAATTCCACTGCCTGCACTGCAGTTGAGTTCCACAATTTTTTCAAAAGGTTTGTGTCATTCAACAGAACGAACAAATTTACAGATGTTGGGGAAAGCAGTTGAACAGTTTTGCATAAAGCAGTGAAGAAGTTTTCAACGAGACACTGGACATTTTAAAGTCACATGGAGTTGACTTCGCTCTTGACAAAGCCGGAAACTCTGCATTTTTCAACGCAGTCCAGCATGGGAGAGCTGCGTCGTTAGTCAGCCCCTTGGTAAGTTATGGAATGGAACGAGAAATAAAAACAACGATACTGCGCTACACGTCGCTGCATTGCATGGACACTTGCCGGCTGCATAACTCCTCATTTCATTGGAAAGCGAATCAGAATGCGGATGGGCAAACACCTCTGCACCAGGCTGTACTTTCCACCAATGCACATGTCGCCAAATCAAAAATGTTTTGACACACGCGTCTTTGGGTATTGATTTTTTTGGCTTCATTATCGCTCAAAAAACTGTTTTACTAAACCAAAATTTTGTGAGAGAGACGATGGCTATCTTGGAGTTTTCAAAAAATGTACCCTCGAGGAGTGGGGGGATCAATTTTTTCCACGATCCACGTTTCGGGGCCGAAAACGGGTGTTTGCATTCCTACAAACTTTTTCTCAATGAAGCCCCTTAGGTATCATATATTCTGCCAAACATGGCTTCTTGGCGTCATTTTGCCACCCTCAGATAAGCGGCAGCAGGTGGAGGACCGATTCCATCTCAACTGGAAGGCGAGGAAAAATAATGTTCTCAAGAAACAAATTCTCTATTTCGCTTTAAATTTAACTCAACACACTTCCATGTCATTGATAATATTTTATTTAAATAACATTACTCTTAAATAAAAGTAATCACACAAAAATTTATGTTTTTGGTGAATCCCAAAAAACATTACAGGAGGTAATTCCGTTTTGTTTCACCTTCAAGTCGCGATGGAACCGGTCCTCCACCTGCTGCCGCTTAGCTGAGATGCAAATGTAAATAAATGCTGGTAGCCAGTAGGGTAAAATCAAACAATATCCCGCATCCTCCATCACTTATCCTTCTTAATTATCGCTTATCATCTTTAATTATCGCTTATCTTCCTTAATTAACACATATCCTCCTTAATTATCACCTGTTCTCCTTAATTGTCACTTATCTTCCTTAATTGTCACTTATCTTCCTTTATTGTCACTTATCTTCCTTAATTGTCACTTATCTTCCTTAATTGTCACTTGACCTCCTTAATTATCACCTACCTTTCTTAACTGTTACTTATCTTCCTTAATGTCACTTATCCTCCCTTAAAAATTATCACTTACTTAATGCTTATCCTCCTTAATTGTCACTTATTCTCCTTAATTGTCACTTATCCTCCTTCACTATCCCAAATTCTACACGACAATGGCATTTGTAATTAGCGCCGGTCTCAATGGGGCATTGTGAACATTTTGTTCAATGTATGATGTTCCTATGATGAAACTTAATTATGATTAGTTAACTATGATTAAGTGTGCGGATTTAACTGAAAATCAATAGGGTTCGTCCCCTTGACCTAAACAATCAGTATGCCAACTTTGAAGTTGATTGGATTAGTTTTGTTTGAGTTATCGCACGGACACCCATCCATCCATCCACCCACCCATCCATCCACATGACGAAAATATGCCCATTCTCATATAAAATACAAACATTCTGTTTGATTTTAAATAAAAATGTAAATGGTGTTAACTCATATGTTAGATTCTTTACACACTTTGAATATCTACGCTTCCTTTTCATACAAGAAAGTTGTCAACTCTCCACACTTACACAGAAAAGATACAGAAAGCGTTGATAGTGTAAGCGTAAGTTTTTGCTATAGGTCGAAAAAAAGTGTAGCTTCATACAGAGCACACTGAGGATTATTCCTTCATGCCTAACAACGTGAGCTTGTTATGCATTTCTTTCTTTGTATTATACAAAGCTTTTTTATAACATGCAATGCATAAAGCCTTTAATATAAATGCTTTAAAGCCTATGAAGTATTAGGTTTGGTGCATACCCGAAATCAAAACTAATAAAGCTTTTTGACACTGCAATATTACCTAATAAACGCAGCCATCCAGTATTTTTGACATTGTTTTCTTAGAAATTTAAACATCAACAATGGGTCATTTCATTTTTATGGCGTGCCGACAAACTTATCAGACATCAATGAAACTTGCACTGCTGCAGCATACAAAAAAAACATGCAGGTGTGAATGTCGTTCCCACGTTTATGTTGCTGGGTAATACTGGAATGCCTAAGCTCACCATTTATCACGTGACTTTATTTCTAGGAAGATAAACGTTTTGGAAGAATTTGAGAGTCAACAGGAAAATTGTGGGTATATAAGCCACCGATCTTCTGTGAGAGGTTTTATATGAAGCTAATGTTTGAAGCCATATCCAGAAAATACATACAAAAAATTGTTTAAAAATCTTTTGCCATTACATGGCTTCCTAAGAAAATTAGACCCAATGTTGACATCATTACAATTATAATTTTTCCATTACTTTGTTTCCAATTCAAAAAAAGTGTTATGCCAAATTTTTCATGATACAATATAAAAACAAATGCATTAATATGCCTAGTGGAACAAAGACATTGCAATGTTTGTCAGTTAACTTTCTAGTTAGCTAGATATTTAGTTAACTTTTTCTCTCTTGGATTAATACATGTAGTAATAAAACAAATTAAGCTAATCGGTATTTCCCAAACTTTTGGCACGTTATTACACATTTTGGAAATCCGAAGTATTTGAACACAGGCCCACAATGCACTACGTCACCGAATATAACATTCCAAGTGTGCTTCATAAAACTGTCTACTATTTGAATTCGGCAAACAACACCAATTCGTTCCTCATTCAAACCATGCTGGACAAACAATTCTCCATGCTACGGTTAACTACATGGAAGTTTTAAACAAAACGCTAGAAATTTTCAAAAGACGAGGGGTAGACTTCAGTCCACTTGATGACGGCCAAAAGTCCGTTCTAATCAAAGCAATTATGGGCGGAAGAAGTGGATCGTTTTTGAAAACATTAATTGCATTTGGTGCAGACAGGCAACTAAAAGACAACAACCACACTACGACTCTCCATGTGGCTACTTACTGGGGGAACTTGGATGCTCTCAAGTTGTTCATTCAGTTCGGGGCTGACTTCAATGCTCTGAAAAGTGATGGGCAGACGCCATTGCACCAAGCGTTTATGTATCCTGATGTCTTTGCTTGACTGGATTTAGTAAGTGAACTTCTACGTCACGGAGCTTATCCCGAAATTCAGGTTCCATCAAACGGAGATAAAAATACGCTGGATGTCACTTATATTTTGAATGACAAACGTCAGGCATTGCTCCATGTTGCCATTGAGAGAGGATTACTCTCTTGTGAAATATTTGATGAACAGTCAAGGATTTTCCAAGAAGCTAAATAACCCTAAATTTAGTGATAACCTGATAAAATTGTGAAAATATATTATAAATAATTGTGATCTCCCACCGTTTACCCCTTAGCTGAGGGTTGCGTTGTGAAGCTAAAGAGTTGTATTCTACTGGAATTTCAATAGCTAAGGGGTAATCAGTTGGAAAAATCTTGTATAAAAACGATTACACTTTTTTGACGCCAAAACGTTGGTCTATTGAGCAAAACCGTCCAGTTACGCCGCGTGGGTGCATTTATGAAAGATTTAAAGGGTGCCAACGTCTTCCTCACACATTTTTACACCAGAAAACTTGTATTACTGTAAGAAACGATGACAAAAAAATTTATGCCAAAAGAGCCTCCGAGAGGAAATGTTGTATTCAATGACAATGTGAGGTGGATCAAAACTCTCAAATATGACGGAAAGGTTGTTGAAGCCAATGAAATGAGAAGCTTCTGTGTCAAACTGGGGCAAACGTCATAGAACATTTCAAAATGCTCATCTCGGAGCTCACATTCTACAGGTTTTATCACGTCCGAGTAGTTATCAGTATTCACAGGAATGGGTTTTCACAAATTTAAACGGGTTTGAGTCGGTTTCATTAGGGTTTAGTGGGTTTCAACGGGTTTGAGCAAATTTCAACGGGTTCGAGTGGGTTTCATTTGGTTTTAAACGGGTTTTAGCGGTTTTAAACCGGCTTGAGCGGGTTTCATTGGGTTTAACGGTTTTAGCAGGTTTCAACGGGTTTGAGCGGGTTTCAACGAGTTTGAGCAGGTTTCAACGGGTTTCAACGGGTTTGAGCGAGTTTCAACGGGTTTGAGCATATTTTGACGTGAAAGAGCGTGACTGGACGTTCTTTAGCGGGTTTCAACGGGATTTTGCAAGTTTTAACGGGTTTTAGAAGGTTTTAGCGTAGTTAGACGTTCTCGAGCGCGCTTCAACGGGTTGAGTGGGGTTTACCAAATTTCGACGGGTTTTCGTGCGTTTCGTAGGGTTTTAGTCGTGTTAACGGGTTTCCAACAACGGGTTTGAGTCGGTTTCTGTGTTTCAACGGGTTTCCACAAATTTAACGGGTTTTGAGTCGGTTCATTGGGTATTAGTGTGTTTCAACGGGTTTCCACAAATTTTAACGGTTTGAGTCGGTTTCATTGGGTTTTAGTGTGTTTCACGGGTTTCACAAATTTTAACCGAGTCGTTTAATTGGGGTTTAGTGAGTTTCAACGGGTTTCATTCAAGAACAGGTTCACGAGTATCACGAAGGTTATGAAGAGATTTGAAATGACAAAGATTGCTGCAACAGTTGTGTTCCCGCTGTACCTGTTCTCCCACTTTGCGGGTATAGCGTACAATCAGTCCATTTCGTTACGATCAATGAAAACGTGTCCCATCCTGAAAGTTTAAAAGTATTAAAACTAATGCATATCGGATTCAAGACAAAAAATCCTTTTTGAAATCTTACCCGCAGAAGATATTAAAGAGAAATAAGGGACGATAGAATCGTATCGAAACTAACGTCATTATTACATCCCAACAGCATCTAAAAAAGTCCCTTTGAAAATTCCCATTCCAAGTGTAGCATAAATAAACGTTATTAAAACGAGGAGCACGCAATTGAGTTTCGAAGTCTGCTGGTAGCTTTTACACGACGAAGATATCTAGACACCCAGGCAAATCTCATTAATCGTACTAAACTAGGGCAAAATGGGAAGTACGATGTTGTCAACAATAGTTCCGTCCATAAGGTATCAAATACCGATAATGACTCTGTAAAAAGTAAAAAATTCGACGAGGATTTCTGAAAAGGTTTCCTCCATGTGCGTACATATTGCGAAGGGCTTCAGCAGCGAAAACGACGGTACAAATTCCATTCAAAATCAGTAAGGCATCCTTATTTGGCTACGAAAACACAACAACTTATAAGCAATTTATCCTGCCTGTTAGAAAAATATTAAGTTTCTAAATCCTCCAGCTACTTCAGTATATTGCGTAATTATTACATTGGTCCGTTGTTCCATTGAGATTAAAACAATGTTGATTCCATAATTAAGAAGTCTAAACTTTCAAATTGTCTTGATGTTAAAACTCCCAAAACGAAATTTTGATACTTGCGCTAAAATGTAAAATTTAAACGAAGCTCATATCTACTGTAAGTAATACTTTGATTAGCAATTAATTCTGTAAATTCTGACCATCTGTGTCCCAGCGCTAGAAAGTTTTATCCTCAGTTTGTCCAGCATGATTTTCCTTGGCTTTCGGTAACCACTTTCCAATCTAAATTCTGTAGCAGAGCAGACCCATCGGCTTTTCCTTTCTCCTCAAATACCCCGTTCATAAGAACAAGAGATTAAATGAGAAAAAGAACCGAAACGAACGACAGTTGCGAAGTAGCCGGAAAGCCAGAAGTTTTTTTTGAAACTAGGCTGCTCATCAATTTCACCGGAGCTAGTCAAGTCAACTAAGTGTTTTAGTTTTTCAAAGTTTACTGGACGACTCGTGGCCGCAGCCATCTCATCTTTATTGTCAAACCATTAAAAATTTAACTTAACCTTTGAGCTTTAAATATGAGCCAATTGGGTGCAATGCTCGTACCAGGAGGAGGGAGGGTGTGAAAAACTCCAAATTATTTATGCCACATGTATCTCTTAGATTGAGATAGGGCATTAATACACATAAGTCAGTAAAAACTTGAAGAGAATCGAAGCACACTTGTGCTTAGCATATTTATTAATTATACAGATTCATAAAAAGGTTCACAAGTCATAAGCAAAAACATGAAATGAGAGACAAGAAGTTGACTCTCACAAAAAAGGTGAAATATTACAATATCTCACGCAGCAGCCCACACAGGACTTAACACAACATGATAGAAAGAAACGCAGTTATGAATTTGGAGAAAGACACCCTCACCAGGACGCAAAGCCTTGGCCGAATCGGCCCCACTTCCTTATGCCGGAGTGCTTAACCATTCCGTTTCGCTGCCTGCTCCTTGATTTCAAGTATGCATCACTCAGGGATAAGTAAATAGTGGCAATTATTGTGTTTTCAGTGTTAAAATACTTAAACAAAGAGCTGTTCATTACGCTTTGCGATTTTGCACGCGACTTGGACATCCAGGGAAGGTTTTCTTAGGAATGAATGCCTCAACTTCATTGTTCTGCTCTTCTAGAATTGTAGAATCTGCCTGATTATTTCTATTTGGCATAATAATAACGTACCCACGTTGTAACTGAATTTACCACATGTTACTACCAGAAAAGTTCCACAAATAAACTGTTACCACTTCAGTGAATAATAGGCAAGCAATGTTAATAAATTTTACCACTTTTTGTTTTACTCTTGCGCTTCTTTTTTTTCATAGCAAATTAGTAGTAAAAACACATGACAGAATGGGAAACTTACAATTTTAGAATATGCAGCAATATGCATGAGGTCGATCATTAGGCTTTGGAAGTGATACTGCGTTGAAACCATGGTACCCTCTCTATGCCTGATCATGATGATGATGATTTCATGTGCATGCGCGCACTTCTGAGAAATCAGGTTTTCTGTTTGCCATGTTTTGGTTATATGCGACTCTCACTTATATAGGTATTAGTGGGAGGTGTCTTAGTTTACATATCTCTTATCACTTCCTACTTAATTTTTCTAAATTGTCCACTCGATTGAGCTGATTTGGTGGAATTAAGCAGTACCACTTTAAACTGAAAGGTGTCCACACCCGAAAGAAATTAACTGAAACTATAAAATAATGTCTTACGTGGAATAAAAAATTATTTGACAGTTTCTCAGTTCCCACAATTTCTCACAATTCTGAAAACTATACATAACAATACGTAACAATACATTCTAAAATATTTTGAAAACGGCAGAATCCAGGAGATAATTCCATTTAACATGCACCTAAGCTGAACTAAAAACACAACAGATTAGGAAGTGAATGCTTGTCAATTATCAATCAACATGAGAAGCCAGAATGGAACTGCGATGTGAGCACCCAGTATTCCGTATCACTCAGTCCATTTCAGGAAGTGTTTTGAGGTTCTCCTCCAATGTTATAATTCTATGTAAAATGAGTATAGGTAGTTGATAATAATAAAATCAAGTAAAATGGTTAGAGAAAAGCTGCAAAACAAAACTCACCTTCTGAGCAGTCCAGTTTCAAAAAATGTTCCAGCTTCTTCTGTTGGGGACGGATTTCAGTCGAATTTTGCACAACTATCTACCCACTCACTATTTTGACTTGCAGAACAGGTTTTTCTAGCCTTATTGTGTTTCTAGCTGTTTTGTCTCATGGCTTTCATTTTTGCCTGAAAGGGTTTCCGTCTCTCAGTGATACTTAGCATCATTACACTTAGCTCAAAATATTGTTGCCGCAGCCCCAGAAACACGCAAAAACGACATTTTCGTGAGTTCTCTGTAGAAACAGAAAAATCATCATTTATTGTGATATTTCTGTTAAATTTAATTGAGCATAAGGGTAGGCAATGCGGATTCGAAATAATACACACAGAAAAGCCCTGGGTGTTTTCAAAATCGACGTGAGGAGTTCCCATCTTGAACTTCGGACGACTAAACCTGGAATAGGAAAATGGGAATTCACTCATTTTTTAAACTGTAGCAACCTTCTCAAATAAGTAAATGGTTTTTAATTATCTGTGTTAAATAATTGTTTAAGTGTAATAGTAAACAAAAGTTTTTACTGGCCGGTTTCTGACAAAACTTTCGCAAAATTAAAAATAATATTTAACTAGGTCTGTGTTTAGTAACCCGAATCTTCGGATAGCAGGAATAAAAAATAGCAATATGCTTTTTTTTATAAAGCTTAGCTATTGCCTACTGGAAATTTTTTCTGTGCAAGAGCTAAGCTAAACGTACAATGTGTGTATTTAGAAGTGTGCTCGATCAGCAAGAAACAAAAGATGATATTGTTTCCGCCGTTCTAGTTTAAATTCTTCACAAAGCATTTCAATTGGCTTCTCCAATCCAATCTACTTTGCTGTGTTTATTGATTTACATTTCTTGTAACGTTTTATTGTCGTCATGAACAATCTACATTATAAGTGATGAAATCGAGCTGGGTTTAATCTTTAAGAATTATACAAGAGTGAAGAAACATTTATCATTACTTCAAGCTTGTGAGTTAATGTACGTGAGTAAGAAATAATAATTACCTCAACGTCCATCTCCAGTTGGCCTTCTTAATCTTGCGAACCACTTTAGTATCTCCACATCCACCTTAAATAAAATTAACCTCGACCATTTTCGTTACTTCTTTTAATGAAAACATTAAAGATGATATTCAGATGAATTAAACATGGAACTTTTGAAGGACTAAAGGTTTCGGTATAAACGCATTAAATATTTAAATTTTATTTAACAATTATAATTATTTAATGCAGCTTATGCTTGTTGGTGTTGTAAAATTGGAGCTTGATACAAAAGTTGCTGGTAGTGTGTTGTATGAATTGCGTTTTAACATGCAACTGCTACAAATCCAGTCATCATAGAATTCTGGTTTGAGTAGTAGCAGATTGATACGGCAAGTAATGCAAACGTGAACCTTGTGATTCTGGAACTTGAGTTACATCTTTTCCTCCAGTGGTCCATTCTTCATTTAAAAACTAAGCAGAGCAAGTCTTACTCATTTGTGCCGCTAACGTTTGTGGCTAATTGTTAATTCATTTTATTTTAAGTGTGTAATTACGCTAATCTAGCCACATACCACCTAGCCAAAATACCGGCACACTGCAGATTTTGATGTTTGTCCTCCTTTATGTATGGTCCACTGAGCAAATAATCTATCTTCAATGGACTGTTCTACATAAAAATGTTGCATGGGTATCAGCCACCGGTATTTCAAGCTCCAGTACCTCGGGCTCTATTTCCAGTTCCCCCACAAGCAGTTGGAATTTTACGGGCAAAACAATTCATTGCTCTCTTCCAAGCAGGCAACCTCCAGTGATTTTCCAATGAGACAATAGACACGTTACTGCCCATTTTTGCGATAATCCGCCAAGATGGCCTTATTCCATTCCTACTCCAGGGCGCAGACGTTGCCAAATGGAAATTGCCACAGTTGGTCTACCATATGTGCCGAAAACTCCTAGGCGACAGTGGGAGCGAATTTTGGAGGTTTGCTGGCCACGTCACAACGACTTTTCGAGGGGTTGAACCTTGTTCCACCACCGCCAATGGAACTTCCACCACCTGCACCCCCAGTTGCAGCACGAGGGGCTCCGCAGAGAGAGACCTATACAGCCGTCGGTATATCAAGGGTTCCAGTACCAAAGATGCCGCCGGATCCCACCACGAGATCACAAGGACTCCACCCTCTGAGTCCAGGAATCGGATGTCCACGGCAGTCCTTAGCATGTGGTGGCACCGGTGAATAAGAAGTCCTCCTCTGGTTCCGGGAGCGGCTCCTTGGGTTCCTCAGGTTGGATTTCCACGATGGTGTTCTCCTCTTCGTCACTAGAAAGGAAGTACACCTCTTCTATATCCGCATCCTGAATTGGGTTGTATGCCATGGCTCTGAAAAAAGTAAACAAAATCGAAAAAATAATTAGTAAAATTTTAATACCCTCCTCCTTGACTTCGGAAATCATGATGTCGAAGGGTTGAGCAAATATTAGAAAATGTTTTGTGTCTGAAGAAGTAGATTTTTAACTATTAGCCGACGCATTATTTTGTACATTTCGACAGTACTGGTAATTGACATTGTTTTAAACTTTCGGCTTATGATTACCACAGCGTAAACCAACCTTGTTCGCTTCTTAATAAGAGCAAAGTTTTCAAGTAGAAGATGAATTATTGATGAAGTTTTTAACTGTTAAGCATCAGATTTTGAGAGGACATTTATTATGGAACCTCAAAAGGTGTGACCCATATCCCATGTCTATCAAGGTGTGCTCAAGAGGATTTTTTACACCTAATTACCTGGTAAAACAAGTTTATTCGGGACGAAGTTTTTTGTTTTGATTAATTAATAACAGTACATTTAGTTCTACGGCCCATGCTTATTACCGAAGACCTAAGTTAATGCATGACATAATAACCTTATACTGTTACAAAGTTATTTATATCGTATACAATATTTTCAGGTAAATATTTTTGGTGTGTGTGCTTTATTTTGAACGAACGATCTTAGTCACCATTTCAATTATATGGGGTTGAGTGTCTATCAAATGCTTTGTGCACGTAACTATAATGGTGATGATGGAAAGTGACTATTCATTGACAATCACAACAGAAGATACACTACCTATAGATATATCCAAAGAACTTTCTTGCCAGTGTCCACAAAAAGGGCCAATGTATAGTACAAGCAATGAGGAAGCACATAATTTTTCTTTGCTGACACACAATATATTTTATGAGAAGAAACGCATGGCGGAGAAAAAAGAGGAGGTTAACCTTTTCTGACTATTTGGTTGTGAAAGTTATCTTCCCATAAACAATTACCATTTCTCATGCCAAGCTACATCAGATGTTAAATGACAACCTCAACAGTGTGGATATTCAAATTAAAATAACGGAAAAAGTTTTAAAACGGTATTTTAGTATCAGGAACTATCATAACTATAATTCAAAATTCATAGCCGTAAAAACAATAAAACAACTGAGTGAGATTGGCAAAACTCCTACAGAGTAAGTATAAAATTACATATACGTCATTTATTTGTATTATGGAACAAGTAGATTATATTGTAAACGTTTGTCACGTGGAAGAAAGATTTATTGCCCGAAAGCATTCTGTTTTCAAAAATTTAAACAACATTGTAGTTTTTTAATTTTAGATACATTAATGCAACACAAAAAGAGATATGGCTTGCGTACTTGGAACTTTTAGAAAAGCTGCCAACAGTTCTCGCCCCAATGGGTTTGCAGCCTACGCAGCCAACACCATTGCAACGATCATGGTCCCAGATTCGGACATCATCATTTTCACGGAGCTCCCACTATACTCAATTATGTTTTAAAAACGCATTGCTATGCTGGCATGGGTTTGACTTACCCGATGAAGTATATAGGCACCTGTTCCAAACATATCGAGGAGTAAAGTAAGAACACACCCAACATGCATAATACCTGTTAGGTTGAACACCCTATCAGTATTTGATAAAATAACCTAACTAATAGGACAAATGAGTTATGCGAAATATCAGAAATGTGCTTACATAACAGTTCCTTTTATTATATTCGATCATTTGTATTGCACATGACTGATTTAGTTAAGTGATTCAAACAGATATTCGGGGCATCGGGAGGACCCAAGCGTGCCAGCCAAACTATGTTCCTATGCATACCAAGATTTTAAAGCCCTAGTCCGGGTAACAAGAAGATGCCCTCCACAATTTAAAAGTCCTCGATATGTTTGGAACAGGTGCCTATATACTTCATCGGGTAAGTCAAACCCATGCCAGCGCATAGCAATGCGTTTTTAAAACATAATTGAGTATAGTGGAGCTCCGTGAAAATGATGCATGTCCGAATCTGGGACCATGATCGTTGCAATGGTGTTGGCTGCGTAGGCTGCAAACCCATTGGGGCGAGAACTGTTGGCAGCTTTCTAAAAGTTCCAAGTACGCAAGCCATATCTCTTTTGTGCTGCATTAATGTATCTCTAAAATTAAAAAACTACAATGTTGTTTAAATTTTGAAAACAGAATGCTTTCGGGCCAATAAATCTTTCTTCACGTGACAAACGTTTACAATATAATCTACTTGTTCCATAATACAAATAAATGACGTATATGTAATTTTATACTTACTCTGTAGGAGTTTGCCAATCTCACTCAGTTGTTTTATTGTTTTTACGGCCTATGAATTCTTGCAATTATAGTTATGATAGTTCCTGATACTAAAATACCGTTTTAAAACTTTTTCCGTTATTTTAATTTGAATATCCACACTGTTGAGGTTGTCATTTTAACACACTGATGCTAGCTTGGCCTGAGAAATCGGTAATTGTTTATGCGAAGATAACTTTCACAACAAATAGTCAGAAAAGGTTAAACCTCCTCCTTTTTTCTCCGCATGCGTTTCTTCTCAATAAAATATATTGTGTGTCAGCAAAGAAAAATTATGTGCCTTCCTCATTGCTGTACTATACATTGCCCTTTTTTGGGACACTGGCAAAGAAAGTTCTTTGGATATATCTATAGGTAGTGTATCTTCTGTTGTGATTGTCAATGAATAGTCACCTTTCCATCATCACCATTATAGTTACCGTGCCACAAAGCATTTGATAGACACTCAACCCCATATAATTTGAAATGGTGACTAAAGATCGTTCGTTCAAAATAAAGCCCACACACACCAAAAATATTTACCTGAAAAATATTGTATACGATATAAATAACTTCTGTAACAGTATAAAGGTTATTATGTCATGCATTAACTTAGCGTCTTCGGTAATAAGCATGCGGCCGTAGAACTAAATGTACTGCTTATTAATTAATCAAAACAAAAAAACTTCGCTCCGAATAAACTTGTTTACCAAGGTAATTAGCAGTGCTTAAAAAATCCCTCTTGAGCCACACCTGATAGACATGGATATGGGTCACACCTTTTGAGGTTCCATAATAAAATGTCCTCTCAAAATCTGATGCTTAACAGTTAAAACACTTCATCAATAATTCATCTTCTACTTGAAAACTTTGCCCTCTTATTTAAGAAGCGAACAAGGTTGGTTACGGCTGTGGTAATCATAAAGCCGAAAGTTTAAAAACAATGTCATCATTACCAGTTACTGTCGAAATGTACAAAATAATGCGTCGGCTAATATTAAAAATCTACTTCTTCAGACACAAAACATTTTCTAATATTTGCTCAACCCTTCGACATCATGATTCCGAAGTCAAGGAGGAGGGTATTAAAAATTTTACTAATTATTTTTTCGATTTTGTTTACTTTTTCAGAGCCATGGCCATACAACCCAATTCAGGATGCGGGATATAGAAGAGGTGTACTTCCTTTCTCAGTGACGAAGAGGAGAACACCATCGTGGAAATCCAACCTGAGGAACCCAAGGAGCCGCTCCCGGAACCAGAGGAGGACTTCTTATTCACCCGGTGCCACCACATGCTAAGGACTGCCGTGGACATCCGATTCCTGGACTCAGAGGGTGGAGTCCTTGGTAGATCTCGTGGTGCGGATCTGGCGGCATCTTCTGGTGGATCCCTGGGTAAACCTTCTGGTGCGAGTCCGGCGGCTCTTGGTACTGGAACCCTTGGGATATACCAGACGGCTGCTATAGTGTTCTCTCTCTGCCGGAGCCCCTCGTGCTGCCAAACTGGGGGTGCAGGTGGTGCGAAGTTCCATTCGGCCGGTGGTGGAACAGGTTTCAACCCCTCGAAAAGTCGTTGTGACAGTGGCCAGCAAACCTCCAAAATTCGCTCCACTGCTCGCCTAGGAGTTTTCGGCACATATGGTAGACCAACTGTGGCAATTTCCATTTTGGCAACGTCTGCGCCCTGGAGTAGGAATGGAATAAGGCCATCTTGGCGGATTATCGCAAAAATGGGCAGTAACGTGTCTATTGTCTCATTGGAAAATCACTGGAGGTTGCCTGCTTGGAAGAGCAATGAATTGTTTTGCCCGTAAAATTCCAACTGCTTGTGGGGGAACTGGAAATAGAGCCGACGTACTGGAGCTTGAAATACCGGTGGCTGATACCCATGCAACATTTATGTAGAACAGTCCATTGAAGATAGATTATTTGCTCAGTGGACCATACATAAAGGAGGACAAACATCAAAATCTGCAGTGTGCCGGTATTTTGGCTAGGTGGTATGTGGCTAGATTAGCGTAATTACACACTTAAAATAAAATGAATTAACAATTAGCACAAAACGTTAGCGCACAAATGAGTAAGACTTGCTCTGCTTAGTTTTTAAATGAAGAATGGACCACTGGAGG
>LJIJ01003003.1:0-22019 GCA_001718145.1 Orchesella cincta | reverse complement strand
TTTGAAGATGCCAGTTAGCTGAAGCCCTTTGCGCACTTAGAACATCCTTTCCACAGGTTGCGATGAACTTTACCTAAATTAAACAAATACATAGGGATTGCCGGTCAAACTACAAACAATAACCAAGCTTATCTTAGGCGATTCAATACCTCTGTAGTTCTCATGTTCATTACAAAGAAACATATGATTGTGGCCCTTGAACCGTGACCGCATTATCACTTTACTTACCCCAACATTCCACGTTCGTCTTGCGACACTAGCTACACCAAAACAGCGAAAGCCGATACTAGGAGAAAAAAATGAGACTTTATGGAACTCGCCAGAGGTTTCGGTAGCCTATTTGAATATAGCAGACATTGGTTTGTGGTGAAAGATTCTTCAAGGCAGCCTTCCGTTCAACAACAACTCAAATCTCAACTGTCTTGCTAGCCACTGAGGAACCCTGCCACAAAAAAGTCCTTTATTTTACTCTTAAAATATCACGGTCATCTCAGATCAAGCTTTGGTGTGTGTTCTGGCCAATTGCCACCGTAATTATAGTATAGCTCGGCAAGTGCAACAAGTGTTACAACCGAGTGAGCAATAGTTACTAAATTCGTTTTTAGGATGCCGCAATATCCTTAGGCTTTTAAACAAACATTCATGTAAAATCCATGTTCGCAATCAACATTTGCAACTCTATATTTTTCTGTCACGCCCAATTCATAAAAAATACAAATAGACTAGACAAAACACAACTTGATGGGTTAATCATTATGTTCAATCGAAGACAATAATAAAAACTTTATATTATGCAGCAGTTGCTTCAATTCGATTATTTATTGGTATACTCGCTAGTTTAGTTTGTTAACACTTATTCCCGACATACATAATTGCCATTTTGATGACACGAAACTAATATCCACAAACTGCATAATGCCGAAGATTGTCGGACAGTATAAAAAGTTTCCAGATCAAATGGCACGAACTAATTGCGTAGTATACGTATAATACTAACAATAAGTTACCTACGATAAGCAGCTCAACTGCAAAATAAATTCTTTTGATCCTAGATCCGACACGTCGAACTACGCATAAGACTTATTGCGACAGTTAACTAAATGCTAAATTCATATAAAGCCTATAAAATGCCATTATCTGAGTACATTCACTGTATCTATCTGTAGAAATAATGACTCTAGTATTAATCGTAAAAGTTCCACTTAGCATTTACTCAATATATGAACACACAGATGCAGATGGTACGAACAATCGATGGATAGAAATATTTATTGCGCAGGCAAGTGGAAATCATCACACCGTTTGGCAGCCTCATGTTACGAATACAACGAAATATAGCCGGACAATTACCTTAACCAATTCTCATGTTCATTAGCTCGCTAAGCCACAAACAAGGAAATTATTTTCTATAAGCGCTGTATCACAAGTATTACAAGTGATAGTGCCATTAAGGGATTATTAGAACGCAAAGTAAAAAGGACCTTGACAGCTTCCACTTTGACAACCACCACTTCTGCTTCGACTTTTCGCTCCTATAAATCATTAGCTAACACTAACACAAATACCTACATGTTGTTACTGTATAATACGAACATCAAGAGAGATGTTACTTTATGCGTGTGTTCTGCACAATTCCACTCGGCATTTCCTTTTTCGAAGATTAATGCGTTCCTTTTCCTCATACATATAGATAATTGATCCTGTGTGTACGCAAGTCTACATTCAACGGAAAAAGTACATGCTGTACCACTACTTAAGGTATGCGCGACGCGAAGACTATATCATAATGAAATGCCATCATAGCAATGATCTGCAATGGGAAATAAATTGATTTATTCTGATCTCCCAATCAACAGCTATCATAAAAAATCATGTATATTTTAATTGAGATCTTTTAAGATGAACATGCAAAAATTATTTATATACATCAGTTTTTCTTGTACTGTCAACTGTCAACGGAATTAACAAACATAATATATACTTACTTACATGTATATACATCGTATATCACAATCTTATGAATCGTAACAATATTGAACAAAAGGAAGCTCGGAAGCTAATTTGTCATCTCTCTTGTCAACAACTAGTTGACAAAAACAATCTAAATCTACAACTCTTGAATTGTCTCAAATGCTACCGGCATCACATTCGTTTTGAATATCAGAGGTCTTGGAACGCTGGCTGACGCTGATCTTCCTTCATTGGATTCACGTAGAGTTGGAATAGCTGTAAAGATTAGAAAATTTTTGATAAATCTTTCAGAAATTTATCTAATCAGTAGTTAAAGTAAGTATGCATACCTTTGAAATTTTCGATTGAAAAAGTTCCCAGAGATCCAATATTGTTTAGCGAAATCCGACCTAATCCTTTGTCTCGGTCTAGGTCTCACCGTAACTGAACTAGGAATAAGTTCCACAACACGCTCAACTCCGTCACTATCCGTACTTGTGTAATATCTCGGTTGACTACTTCGCGAGCTGACAAGTTGTAAAAGGAACACGATAACTAGTGAGGCTATTAAACAATTTCTTATTGAAACTTCCATGTTTTTCTCTTTGTTTGTTTAAGAAACTTAAACTTTGCGTTCTTTCTTGATCAACGAAGATTGTAAGCTAAACTGATTCAAAATGGTGACTTTACGCAGCCTTTTTATTTTAGAATATGAACAGTTTAAAAACTCTTTATAGCGTGTGATTGTGCTTGTCGCATGTGTTTGCTTATCGACTTCAGAGAGTCAACTCCAACTCTCTTTTTGGCTTCCTAAATACCACAAGCCCAAAAAAATGAAATGCATTTTGGTCACTGGCAAAAACCTTAGTAGTAATTTATGGTTAGTGTAATGAATACAAAAAAGAGGTGTTTTTACTATTATTGAGGATGATAGCATTTTTCTGTGCTAAAGATATGATGTAAGAAATATTATGCATTAAAAAGTGGGCTACGGTTGTTCTCGTATGCAATGTCTTTGTTTACTACTCGATTAACTATCGCGTAGGATAGGGCGGATGCGCCATATCTGGGAACAACAATCAGAGGCATCATCATTATAACATAACTTCTTTTTTAAGCAGCACAGCACAACAATGCAAGGGGGAAAAAATAGGTCAAGTGGTCAAATCATAATGACATGACAAGTCAGTTTGCTGGGATGTACAATCATCCATATAATGTTGTGTATACCTATATCCCCTTTCTGTAGTGTACTTTAATGTTTGAAAGCTGACATTTTGAGGGAAATGTGTTAGGGTTCATCATGAGGAATTCGTGTAATTTACTCATATTTTTTCCTCACTTCCACTAAATTGCAAGGTATATCTTAAAATTGTATATGTACACTAAAGAAAGGGGATAGGTATACACAACATATATGGAATGATTGTACATCCAGCAAACTGACTTGTCATGTCATTATGATTTGACCACTTGACCTATTTTTTCCCCTTGCATTGTTGTGCTGTGCTGCTTAAAAAAGAAGTTATGTTATTATGATGATGCCTCTGATTGTTGTTCCCAGATATGGCGCATCCGCCCTATCCTACGCGATAGTTAATCGTGTAGTAAACAAAGACATTGCATACGAGAACAACCGTAGCCCACTTTTTAATGCATAATATTTCTTACATCATATCTTTAGCACAGAAAAATGCTATCATCCTCAATAATAGTAAAAACACCTCTTTTTTGTATTCATTACACTAACCATAAATTACTACTAAGGTTTTTGCCAGTGACCAAAATGCATTTCATTTTTTTGGGCTTGTGGTATTTAGGAAGCCAAAAGAGAGTTGGAGTTGACTCTCTGAAGTCGATAAGCAAACACATGCGACAAGCACAATCACACGCTATAAAGAGTTTTTAAACTGTTCATATTCTAAAATAAAAAGGCTGCGTAAAGTCACCATTTTGAATCAGTTTAGCTTACAATCTTCGTTGATCAAGAAAGAACGCAAAGTTTAAGTTTCTTAAACAAACAAAGAGAAAAACATGGAAGTTTCAATAAGAAATTGTTTAATAGCCTCACTAGTTATCGTGTTCCTTTTACAACTTGTCAGCTCGCGAAGTAGTCAACCGAGATATTACACAAGTACGGATAGTGACGGAGTTGAGCGTGTTGTGGAACTTATTCCTAGTTCAGTTACGGTGAGACCTAGACCGAGACAAAGGATCAGGTCGGATTTCGCTAAACAATATTGGATCTCTGGGAACTTTTTCAATCGAGAAAATTTCAAAGGTATGCATACTTACTTTAACTAACCACTATAATACTGATTAGATAAATTTCTGAAAGATTTATCAAAAATTTTCCAATCTTCTACAGCTATTCCAACTCTACGTGAATCCAATGAAGGAAGATCAGCGTCAGCCAGCGTTCCAAGACCTCTGATATTCAAAACGAATGTGATGCCGGTAGCATTTGAGACAATTCAAGAGTTGTAGATTTAGATTGTTTTTGTCAACTATCTAGTTGTTGACAAGAGAGATGACAAATTAGCTTCCGAGCTTCCCTTTTGTTCAATATTGTTACGATTCATAAGATTGTGATATACGATGTATATACCATGTAAGTAAGTAAGTATATTATGTTTGTTAATTCCGTTGACAGTTGACAGTACAAGAAAAACTGATGTATATAAATAATTTTTGCATGTTCATCTTTAAAAGTATCTCAATTAAAATATACACAATTTTTTCATGATAGCTGTTGATTGGGAGGATCAGAATAAATCAATTTATTTCCCATTGCAGATCATTGCTATGATGGCATTTCATTATGATTATAGTCTTCGCGTCGCGCATACCTTAAAGGTAGTGGTACAGCATGTACTTTTTCCGTTGATGTAGACTTGCGTACACACAGGATGCAATTATCTATTGTATGAGGAGGAAAAGGAACGCATCTAATCTTCGAAAAAGGAAATGCCGAGTGGAATGTGCAGAACACACGCATAAAGTAACATCTCTTGATGTTCGTATTATACAGCATACAACATGTAGGTATTTGTGTTAGTGTTAGCTAATGATTTATAGGAAGCGAAAAGTCGAAGCAGAAGTGGTGGTTGTCAAAGTGGAAGCTGTCAAGTCACTTTTACTTTCGTTCTATAATCCCTTAATGGCACTATCAACTTGTAATACTTGTATACAGCGACTTATAGAAAATAATTTTCCTTGTTTTGGCTACGAGCTAAATGAAAATGAGAATTGGTTAAGTAATTGTCCCTATATCGTTGTATTCACAACATGAGCTGCAAACGGTGTAATTTCCACTTGCTGCCAATAATATTCTATCATCATTGTTCGTACCATCTGCATCTGTGTGGTTGCATTATATTGAGAAATGTTAAGTAGAAACTTTCTCACGATTAATACTACAGTCATTATTTCTAGAGATAGATACAGTGAATGACTCAATAATGCATTTTATAGCTTTATATGAATTTACATTTATATAATCTGTCGCAATAAGTCTTATCGTTAGTTCACGTGTCGGTCAGGATCAAAAGAATTTAATTTTCATGAGCTCCTTCATGTAGGTACTTATTGTAGTATTATAGTATACTACCAATTAGTTTCTGCCAATTGATCTGGAAACTTTTATACTTCCGACAATTCGGCATTATGCCTTGTGGATAAAGTTTCTGTCATCAAATGCAATTATGTATGTCAGGAATAAAAGTGTTAACAAATTAAACTGTGAGTATGTATACCAAATAAATAATCGAATTGAATAACTTCCTGCATAATAATAAAGTTTTTATTATTGTCTTCGATTGACATAATATAACCCATCAAAGTTGTTTTTGTACTAAAAGCATCCCAGTCTATAGACAATATTGTATTTTTTTATGAATTGGGCGTGACAGAAAAATATAGAGTTGCAAAATGTTATTCGAAACTGATGTTTACATGAAATGTTTGTTTAAAAGCCTAAGGATATAGGCATTAAAAACGAATTTACTAACTATCTGCTCACTCGGTTGTAACACTTGTAGACACTTGCCCGGAGCTATACTATAATTACAGGTGGCAATGGCCGAACACCAAACTGATCTGAGATGACCGTGATATTTTAAGGAGTAACAATAAAAGGATTTTTGTGCAGTTCTCAAGTGGCTAGCAAGACAGTTGAGTTTTGTTAACGGAAGCTCCTTGAAAATCTCACCACAAACCAAAAATGTCTGCATATTCAAAAGGCTACCAAACCTCTGCGAGGTTCCATAAAGTATCATTTTTTCTCCTAGTAATGCTTTCGCTGTTTTGGTGTACTAGTGTCCAAGGACGAACGTGGAATGTTGGGGGTAACAGTGATAATCGGTCACGTTCAAGGGCCAACAATCAATATGTTTCTTTGTATGAACATGAGAACTACAGAGGTACTTTGAATCGCTTAAGATAAGCTGGTTATTGTTTGAGTTTGACCAATCTCTATGTATTTGTTTAATTTAGGTAAAGTTCATCGGCAACCTGTTGGAAAGGAATGTTCTAATGTGCCAAGGGCCTTCAGCAACTGGGCATCTTCAATTATTCTGCACGACCGATGTGTCACACTTTGCGAGTTCCGTGATTGCCAAGGACCCTGCATCAACGTAATTCCAAATGAGAAGGGAAAGAAAAAGTTGAGTGCATTGGGGCTAAATGATAAGGTGTCTTCTGTCAAGGCATGCAATCAATTCTTCTAGATCTACTATTGTGTATTGAGATTATTGTTGTGTATTTTTGTTAAATGTACCATTTTCCTAGTCATTTTTTATATTCACATTCTCTAGTAGGTTGTTGTTGTTGCTGTTTAAATATTAGAAAATTAATAAAGTACCATGTATGTATGAATGATCAAACACAGAAATGCAAACAAAATAAAATTGCAAATTTTTTTTGCACATAACAAATAATTTTTTAAATAGACAACTTTTTTAACATTAGGTAGAGTTCATAAACTTTGAAATTTTATGAATTGCAAGATCATTAGTTTCTAAGCTTGTAAACAACGTTATTATAATATTATACATTGCGTTTGCTACTATGAAATTTAGCTAGGGCTTCTTCTAGTAAAACTCGTCTAGCATGTTCTTATTCCAATGCAATACCGGTTGTTGTTGGAGGTTAGCTAATGTGATGCATAATGCATAGATTGCATAGTATAGTTCATCTATAATTATTATAAATACATTTCTTTGTTCCGTGATGAATTATTGTATCATCAAACAAATGTCTATGAATAATATGAGATGCTATGCATCTGTCTGTTAGATAACCTGTGATAAAAATCTGTCACAGCTGTATTGTTAGATTTTATGATTACACTATTTTAGAAAAGGGTTTCGCCAAAGGGCATTACAAATAAATTAAGACTGCCGTATAATGACAAGCAGCAGTTAACTGTTTGATGGTGTGCAAGTGTGCAGCAGCCCAGCTTTTTTGGCAAAAACCACCAATAAATACCTATGTGAAAGTTTCTACTATTTTACAACAAAAAAACGTTGAATGTTGCCTTTCGCACGTTTACTCAATTTGATGATTTAATGTAAGTAGTAGGCATGTCAGAGCAGAGACAGCATATTCGAAAAATTCAGCTACGCAATTTAAGGCCGCTAGTTATGTATATTATATGATTTGCTTTGTGGCTTAAATTCTTTTGCTCATCCGTTTTTTTTTAAATTTGTAATGTTGGCAATCCGACAGTGATTAGAATCACGACATGATGATGCTCAAAATTACCCATTTTGATATTATGACACTTATGAAATCATTGCAAGTTGCAACGGAAGTACAAAAAAAGGAACTATCGAGGAACAAATCCGGAAGTACAAATTATGGCTGGTTGCAATTAGTAAATATTATACAACTACAAGATCTAATATTTTGTTAGATAACACGCAGCATATATGACGAGATGTTGGTTGATAGACAGAATAATCTATAAAAAATCATACTCAATATTACGGATGAGGAACAAATGGATCCCAATTCGCCAGGAACAGATTTAATGATGAGGAAATACATTTTGCGCAACCAAATCAGACGCATCATGGCAAAATCACATCTTGGCCAGGCAAATATATATTTTGAAATGTTCAGTCAAAGCACGACACTTGTAAGAATCACGTTGACTGAGCAAAGTAAAACAAAGGAGAGGGCTCAGCAGACTCAACAGTTTTACCTGAGAAATAGCATCCCAAAAGATGTACAAACTTAGCTTAATTTCAATCTCCGGTTTAGTTACTTTAAGTTACTTTGTCCAACTTGTGTTCAGTGGAAAAATTCGGATAGACCTTCCAGGTGTGGAATTGGCAGATTATAGATTCGGACTTGGAGATCCGTACGTTGCGTTTTACGAGCGAGAACAGTTTAGAGGTAGAATACTAGTATAAACACACTAGCGTGAACAAAGATAACGTTATGTGACATATCGTTTTAAAAGTAATCTTTTGTATTCTCTGTTTTGTAGGAAAAATATACTTCCATGTCCTTGGCAGAAACTGCACAAATCTTCATGAATCAAGAAGAAACTGGGCGTCTTCTGTGGACGTGCAAAAACGGTGCATCGCAGTTTGTGACGAGTTAGATTGCCAAGGTCATTGTGCAAAAATCTACGCACCAGACGGCAGCGATCCGAACAATAAAGGAGCTCCAAAGTTACATGCTTATGGTTTAAATGACAAAATCCAATCAGTGAAATTTTGTTATTGGTAAAAACGTGAGTTTAATTTATAACTATTATTGTTTTTGTTTTGCGATTGTAATAATATATAATGTTGTCAATAAAATGTAACGATAATCAGCCTAACTAATGGTGGATGTTCACTTAATTAAAATACTCGTATTATGCGGATACAGATAAATGGTTATACTGCTTGCGTTAAAATTAAACAAAATGCTCCAGAGGAAAGCAGCATGACCAGCGTGTTTGTATACTAGTGTAATGAATATTTGTCTAAACATCAACTGAACAGATAATCTTTAAACTTACACCACCAAATATCAACAAATGACATGGATTTTTAACAACCCTTCTTAATTCGCTTTGAATTCACTACCTGATTGACAGACAGACCTCCTTTTCCGACATTGTCTCGTCCTCCACCATCTGCCATGTCAATGCACCCGTCACTATTTTCCCCACCTTCTCCCGTTTCTGTTACGCAAGTGTCAAACAAAGGCCCAAGAGAAGAGCCTTCCATGTAAGTGTTAAACGTTGACCTGTCGCCAGCTTTAATCATGTCATTTCTGCGCTGTGTAGTCGTTTTCGAGGTCTTTGTTAGCTGAATCCAAACGCGCTGCTCCTCCTGATCGCAGCCCTCTTCGTATGACAAGGAATACATGCTGGCAAGGTTTTTAATATCTTGACGCTCCTTTTCTGAAGAAAGGGCCCACTTGAAGGTGGTATCCTTTGAGCTTTGTAAGAATTTCGTTAGCTCTTCGTTTTCGATTGAGGTACTAGTCTTTAATCTCCTTCGTCCAGACCGAATTTCACGAGAATGGACGGGTATAAATTTCTTTGATGGGTTGAGGATCGTAAATGAACTCTCAGATAGGCTTGTTGTCGATGAATCGTTATTGTAATAGTCAGATTCCTCATCATCAGCTGCAAATAAAATAGTCAGTCTCAGAATCAATCACAATAGCCCTCTTTACCTAGCACTAACATTATAAATGTGTTGTCTAAATTCACATAATATATATATATTAAGGTACTGACCATCTTGGTTTTGATCAGATAAAGACTCAATGTCGCCATTTTGAGTATCTGACTCTCCAGACTCCTCCTCCGTCACAAGAACAGCCTGGCCACTAAGGTTAGCAGCAACTTTAGTGATGCTACTACTTTCTAAATCGTCACAATCCATCATTACAGCATCAGTATCATCCAGTTGCCATTGTGGTGCGGACTGGCCATCAAAATTAGAAACAGGCACAGGAACACTGACACTTCCACCGGATGTTGACTTGGAACTCAAATCCAACATCTCATTGATGATATTTATATTACGCTTTCTTTTCCCAATTCCACTATCCTCTGAAGAGTTTGACGTGGGCACTTTCTGCTGAAGGCATTTTTTATCGTTCATAACATCCACTGCCATTCTTTTGTACTGCTGCTTTCTCCGATGTCTTCGTCTATAGTAAAGTATAGTATAGTAGTTAGTAAAGAAAAACGTATTAACTACAACAATGGCCCATTCCAACTTCATCAATAATAATTAAACACACACATACCTTTTTCCTTGTGAATGAGCCTGAACCTGCATATTACATGACGGACTGTTGTTACACTGCAGACTTTCTCGCTTCTGAACATCCAGTTCCAGTCTTGCAACAGGCTCCTTCGTAATCACCCCAATGTCCCCTACCCCAACACCTTCTTGATTCAAATTTGATTGATTGTTGAGCGTCATGATCGGACCAGCAGAATCACCACCACCTCCAGTAGCCCCTCCACTGGTCGAAGCAACAGCAGCAGCATAACAGAATGCATTGGTATCCTTCAAACTCATCTGTTTAATTGTCTGGTTAATGGACATCATCATCTTTGGAATGTTATGTGGCACATGAACATCAGGAGGATGATGTTTAGCGGAAGTCTTTTGTGGATAATCTATTAGAAACAGTCAAATCATATCATTTTAACTTCATTGTCATCTACTTTTATGTCTGGTCTTGTTAAAATAATAAACTTCCATACTAACCTTCGTCACTACAACAAGCATTGGATGCATCTTGATCCGTCCTCCTCGTTTTCGACTCGTGGCGTTTCTTTGTAAACTTTTTATTCCTAAAAATATGTTTATTCGAAGTAGAATTGTAGTCAGCTGATGGAGTATATTTATTATACTCCTCATCAACTTCCAGATTTTGCTGCATCTCAGCTGGAGTCACTGAAGAGTTTTCGGTTTTCCCTACAACTGCCATAATCTCACTGGCACCTTAACTAGCAACATTTTCTAACCTTCTGTTTAAAAAACTGGATGAAAAGGGAAATCAATAGAAAACTTCCTAAAACGCACACGTCACAAAATCTGCCTAAGACTTTCTTATTGAGAACGAATGAACAGAGGAGTAGAAGCAGAAACAAATGGTTTTATCCCAACAAAAAAACAAGGGCAACCAGATCATGTGGTTAAGCTATGTGCAATATAATATACACAAAAAAATATGCCTACGACGCAACGCATCGTTCTGTTTTCCATGAAATATTGGAACATGGAACATTTTATGATAGCAGACAATACGCTTAATTTGGAATGAGTTTAATTTTGATGTAAAAATTTAGATTTGATCTAATGAAATTTTTTAACAGGAGGTTTTGCAATAAAGAGGATTGCCTTGCTCTTTTTCTTTTTAGGGTCCTTTTTGGGCTTGATTTGGTGTTGACTCCAGGCCCCCTTCTTTTCATAGTCCTTATCAATGTCGGCTGCGCTCATGGACCACATGTATGGAGTTGTTTGTTTGGAGGAGTCGTTTGTATCTTCGATGATCATCTTCTCGTCTCGTAAAGAGTAGCGGGATGGCCGACTCATGATATTATACCGTTTTTTCTCGTGCTGCCACGCGCTATCCCCTGGCTTTGAGAGGAAACTGCTGTAATTTCGTTGGTGTTGGTCGAGGAGGGCTACAAATGGGACCTGGATAACCGGAAGTAATTAATACATACATGGACATACATGTTTGTGTATGTTAAGCAGGTAGTCTAGGTAGAGAGAGGTTGTGTGGAATGAAATTAGCAGAGGGGGATTTTGCGACATACCGCAGCCCTTTCGTGGGGTAAGCATTCTCCAAAGGCTTCTAAAAGTAAGGGGTCGTGGCGTACAATGTGGCGAAATTCGGAGAATTTTATGGACGCATCGTGATCTAAATCAAATTTTTTCATTGCTAGTTCAACAATGTCATTCGTAGCTTCATCCACCTCCTCAAGTTCCAAGATGCCGGGGAGGTGTACCATGCAACCTCGGAGACAACTTTGGATCTCGTCACGACCCAAGGATCTATCTCCGTTAATGTCGTATACGTCTACGTCACATGCATAATGGTGAGATTGAAGTTCAATCATTGAAATATGGTGACAGAGAAAGTGCGAAAGGGGCTAATTATGCATTTATAATTCGAACCATATGTATATGCAATCTGTTCATCTAAAGATCCTTTCAGCTGTATACTCAATCCGATGATCCACTCCGTTTCCGAAACTGTACCCTGGTTGTCCGCATCAAATGCCTGGAAAATTCGGTCCAGCATGATGTTATCAGTTGTTCCAAAAAGACTGGCTACCATCTCACGAAACCGCAACCGATCCATTTGAGATGAACCTTTGAAAGCTTTATACATTGACATAAGACTCTTGATTTGTTCTTTATCAAACTGGGTTTTTCGAAGCAAATATTGAAGAACGTAGGACTCGTTTCGAAGTGCCAACTCAGCCTCTCTTTCTGCAACATGTTCTTGCATACGCTTCTTTATATCCTTTCCAGAAACTGTCTTATTATGGCCTAACATTACACCAGTTTGATCGCCTTCAGTGGGTTGTTGTTCCTCCTGGGGAAGTTTGAGTTGGACATGCCCACCAGTTGATGACTTGCGACGCTCATTTTCTGAAGGAGCTTCCATGATTTTGTATACACTTAAAATTTTGGGGACTACTGACAAATTTCACTGCTAATTTGGGATCATACGGGGAATTTTGAGATGATGCTCTCAGACGAAACAGGAGAAATTTTGAGCTATGTAAGCTTCTTCTTAAAATATTCGGACTACAAATTTTGGTTTGGGTATTGAAAAAATTTTCTTTTATGAAAATGGTAGGTATACCTATGAATGGCAATGTTGGCATGACGTGAGTGGGTGCGAGGTTCCAGACTCCAGAGTGTGGTTCTGAGTCCGTTTGGTTGTCCATAGGACATACCATACTAGCATTAATCATTATTCCAGCAAGCCAATCTTGCTTTTTCATACTGAATAGCAATATCACTTGATAATTCCGAGTCGTGATTTATAATAAATTTTCTGTTTAACCTGTAACACAATCTGCCAATCAGTAAATCTTCTTCCTTCCTTCTTGACAGGAAGGAATAATAATGTATACTATGCCGATTTGTCTGTACCAACCCGATACAACTTATGGGGCAACGAGAGACATGGATAAAATCTTGAAAACTATCAATTTAATCGATAGTTTTTGTTAGTTTGTACCTCCTACTAAATGAAATTAGTGAAAATGTTGTTTTTAAAATTTGAATGTTGTTGTTGCATGTTATGAAAAGAAGCTATAATCATAGCCGCACGAGCACAGAATGTATGAAGACTTGTCATAAGATATTCCTATATGGATACTAATTCGTCTAAATCTCTATCTGTTTGCTTAAAAGCGAATGCTTTTCTACCAGATTATTCATCTGCGCTCATCGTCAGTATACGTAGATCAAAGTCCTTTCCAGCTTTTGTTTGTTCAGGTTTAGAATATTGGAATGCATACAAACTTGGCAGTCTAAATTAGACTGTCTAATTGAATCCTAACTGTTCGCTGTCCATCACCTGGAAAGTAAAACGTCGCCTGTAATGAGCTAGAACTTAATGCAATGGTAAACAGCAAGGCCAAGACAGTCAATGTCAATTTATGGCACAATAGGTTTCAGTTCAGTTGGCAAATGCTGTTGATGACTCAGTGCATTAGGGTATTGATAATGGTTATACAGCTCAGTGTTTGGACTTGAATGAAATGGGATGAAGTAAGTATAGATACATATATTAATGTACGTATGTTCTCTTCTAACAATCTTTCCACCTACTACATCTTCTCTGTTAACAACTATTTTTTCACTTAAATTGCTGGTACGGGATATACTTTACGCAATTCGAAGCATTTCAAAGTTTCAAACTTGGTTTAGTTTAAACATGTTTTCCATTACCTTAAAAATCGTTCTCATAGCGGTTATAGGAGCTTCAATCGCTCGGGCAGAGGTAAAAAACACTACATAAAAATCTAATACAACTAGGTAAGTAACTTTAACATTGTCTTGATTTTCAGATGATGACCGGAGGACTCACTGACGAACGACAACCTTCCACTGTAGATAAATCTTCACAGGTAGCGGTCGACAAGCTATCGGATGAAATCAAATCTCAGGTTTCGAAAAAACTTGCGTCTTCGTCAGGAAATGCAGCTACCATCGCAGAATCTTTCAAGAATGAAAATGTAACCGTGCTATCGTTTAAGACACAAGTTGTTGCAGGAACTAATTATTTTGTGAAGGCCAGAATCGGCAAGTACATTTTCCTTCTGCGGATTTACCAAGATCTTCAGGGTGCGTATGAATTATCAAACGTTAAAGGGCCTATTTCGGAAGCTGATCAAATTTCCTATTTTTAAAACTTCAAATCATCATTTCTATTCGTATGAATTAATAAAATAAACATTCCAAAAATTGTTCAATTTGTCTGTATCAAGTACAATTTCATTAGTTATCATTCACAGATTTCCAACCTGTATATAAATCGAACATGCGAATAAAGTTCAAGTAAACAATATGCGAAAATTATATTTTACAACAAACAATTCTACAATGTAGTAATTACATAATTATTAAGATGTAGTACTCCAAGAAATATATAGGTACTGCTTAGTGCTTTGATATTCTTTAACAATAGCATTATTATGACCATTACAGAATTGTAAACGTGAGGTATGAGGTGTGACAAAACGTCAAAAATCTCATCACAATGTAATATATTACAACCAATGGTTAACCAAATGCGTACAATCGTTACAACAAAACTTCATTTGAATAGTAGTCCAATAATCCTACTTCAAAAATGAGCTTCCGAGCAAATCAGTCAAAATATCTTAATCAGCTAAAGGCTGCATTGATTCCTACGGAACATTTACCAAATACAAAAAAAGCTCTACATGAACCAAATACCAAAATCAATATCATAGTTGTCATCTATCAACTTTTTGAACGCTACAAACTTGTAAATGCAGCAGGCAATCAAACACATTGAATTGATAAATACTTAAGTGGATGTGCATTTAACATTGTAATACTTTGCAAATTATAGCATATTGATGCTCAAATGCTCAAAGGAAACGTGTAGCAGCACAGTGTCCATAAACAATACAGCACCACTACATAAAAATGTATAAAGTTAATATCAGCAGACTTAAAAAAAAAACTAATTTCATACCAGAAATTCAACGTAAGTATCCAATTCCAACATTACATCTCGAATGGCCACCTTGAAGTACATAACTATATTATATAAATACAATTTTTTTGCTTTTCATTTACAAAATTCATTCAATCTGTCATCAAGACTTGTTTACAAATGACAACATATATATATTAACATATATTTTTACACAAAGTAAAAACTAGCTGTAGATGGTAGTATTTAAAGATGAAGATCACTAGGCTTCCTAAACCATCATCCATGATTCTTTACAATACTTTTTACGTGTCAAAAAATTACAGTCATTACATGATTATTAACATTAGTATGAAGTAGCAAATCATACTCCAGTATCAAGGTATGTAGCTTAGTAAATATTCAGAAATATTACACATCCTGTTGTTGATTTTTTTAACAAATTGCAGCAGATTACGAACTATTAATAGCAGCGTACATAATTTTTAAGTCTTCGAGATATCCATTGGCGAAGGAGACGGTGATGGAGCAGCATTGGGCTCATAACCACCTCCAATGGAGAGGGACTCGGAGCAGGACTTGACATGTTACTATCTCCAGGTGTTCTGGGCCTGAGGGCGATCGTCTAAAAAAACAAAAAAAACATATTATTCGAATACGTGTCAATTTAAAACAAACAATAGTTGGTTGTTAACTTACTGGAAGGTGGAGCAGGTCTAGCAAAACGTTCCCGACTGGAATGACGAATGGGTGGAGACGAGGAAGAGACTACATTCGAGAACGGTCCAGGACTGACTGGTTGTGACTACAAGTGGCCCACCTTGGTTTCCACCAACTAAGAATCCATGTCCATTGCACATGTGGCATCTACTGACGGGACTTGGAGGACTCATAATGACATCTCTACTAGCTGAACCTCCACAGCTCAGTTGAAGTCCTAATATTATTATATTATATTAATATAAGTTTTAATCCAACAAAAACGATGTGTATACAGTGTTTCTATACCTGGACTCATAGGTCGAGACCCTGATCCAGGTGAAGGCACGAAAGAAGGTCCTGGACTAGAGCCTGGCGCGGTCTAATGGGCAGTGCACTTGACGGAACCACGCCAGGGGCTCCAGCAGAACTTGAAGGTATAGGCAAAATTCCTGCATGTGAGCCCATCATACCACTCCAGTGTTTCCAGCAGCAGGTGAGCAACAAGAGATTCGTGAAAATGGCGTTCATCTTCCATTTCCAAACTGGACTCTGATTCTGACAAATGTCGACACAAGCCTCCCTCCTCTCCATCTCCAGCTGAAGACGTCGCTGTAAACGAAGATTTTCATCACGAATTGTCCTTTCTTCCATTGCAAATTGTGCCATCTTATCTGCATCTGTAAAAAAGAAACGTAGAGTTCAGCAAGACACACAAACGAAATACGGTTAATTGGTACTCAATCATTGCATTATTATAAACAACTTACGCTGCTGTTGGGCAATATTCAACTGAGCTTTAAGTCGATCAACCTCGTTTCGCAAGTGTTGCACATTGCTGCTAAGCGTAATCACATCAGTTTCTAAAGCTGATCCGCGACTTTCGCTTCCAAGACTCATGGTTCCTTTATTATCATTTACATCGGAACCAGGTCTTGGGGTAGCTGCCCGACTGAGAATTTGGATGCTGTAAGCTAAGAGGTACAGATGAAGTTTCGTTTCGAAGAAATGCACCGGGTATTCCGACAGAATTGTTGCCACTGGCTCCTGGTGGTAGCCCATATCCTAATTCCACCCTTATTCTGCAGATTCCTTTTCTCTGCTTCCAGTTTATCCATTCTCTTCCAAAGTCGATTAACAAGGGCTTCCTGCTCTTGTTCAAGCGTATTCTCCAGCTCAACTTTCTCTCTTCTTAACTGTTCCAAATTTGTTTGTTGGCAACAGTCTGCCTCCAGTTTTTCAATCTTTCTCATCAGTTTGTTTACAAGACATTTGCTCTTGTTCCAAAGTCTGCTCCAGCTTGCATTTTTCAGCTCGCAGCTAGAGAAATCATCAAAACGTTCGTGAAAGTTCAATTTCATTTCCTACCAATGTTTAATGAATGTGAAATAGTGAAACTGAAACTTTACCTGATTGAGCTTTCCTTGAAAGATCATTGGTTAGACATTCTTTCTTCCTGCTCATAGTGATGGCTAAAGTTTCCTTCTCCTTTTTTAAAGCTTGAATTTTCTTTAAAAGCGTGTTGGAAATAAACTCTTCTTCCTGTTCTGCTTTCGCTTGCTAAATTTTTCAAGACAAACGAAATTCTTTTTGTTGATACAACAAATCATAACTTGGTTGAAGCATTAATTCAGAATCACTTACAATGTTAACAGAAGCTTGACGCAAATGTCGATTTTCTTCCTGAAGAGCCTTCACACGTAGTTTATACGTTTCCAGTTCCACTTTATACACTCGATTTTGCTGCTGCAAAGACTCAATCCTCTTATGAAGTTGTTCCCTTGTTACTGGACTCGGAGGCATCATTATAGGACCTCCATCAATGGAACTGGAGTCACTCTCACTGGCACTGTCTGCCATGATGCCGAGAAGTAACTGATTGGGATAAGTCTCCAGCGAAACTGCTTTCAGAGAAGCTAACTCGTGAAGAAAAAATAAAAATGACCCCAGTAGAACATCCGCTGCAGGACACAGCGTCCACTACTGCTCCAAAAATGTTAACTATAATAACGGTAGCTTCGGAATCCCGTAATTTTTCTACATCCAGATGTGGTTAGGATGACAAGTGACTTCAACGACACCCATGTGGGAAAATCCGTGACGCTGCGTGACCTTAAGTAAGATCAAGCAAATAATTTTTTATAAATATTGCAACCACTTTCAATATCACAGAAACTTCATTGGTATGAAGTAGGTACGTAGTAAATACTGTCGCTACAACTTGACATAATCTCAAAAATTACTAGACTCAGAGTA
Source organism: Orchesella cincta (assembly GCA_001718145.1). Lineage (NCBI taxonomy): Eukaryota > Metazoa > Arthropoda > Collembola > Entomobryomorpha > Orchesellidae > Orchesella > Orchesella cincta. Next base: position 3,932 of record LJIJ01003003.1, on the reverse strand, counting down.
TCAAAATATCTTCTCTGATAGCCCATCATTCACATCCAAATTGTTCCAAAGGGAAAACAATTTACTAAAATCGTAACTAAGCCGGTTAAAAGATATTTCAATCATTCACTATCAACTTCATCAATCTCATCCAAAATCGAACTACCTAACCAAAATGACTCATTATTTATTAAAAAAAACCTTTTGGTCAGAATTTTCAATTCACGAAATCCTTCTAAATCTGCAACATCCCAAAAGCCCATTAAGAAACCTACATGATTAGGTACACTCACTAAAACCATTAGCGTTTCGACTGACTTTCATTAAGAAAATAGCTCACCTTTTGAATCTCTCTTTTCAAACCTCCACCTTATCATCCAAAATCAACAGGGTTGTTTGACAATTTCTCACCACGATAAGCCAATGTGTTCACCTCAAAAATTAGAAAAGTAAAAGCAGTTGTTTGGTCGTCGGTAAATAATAAATTTTATTGAGGAATGAATACACCTCTTCTGGCTACTAATGCACACCTTTTCTATTATTCTTCTCATTCTGCAAACAGGGACTTTGGTTTTGAAACGAGGTGAGAATCTCAATAGGTTTAGTATTGAGTAGCCAACAAAATGCTGCGGAATGAATGTTTATAACATTTGATTTGATACATAGCACTTTTAGCTAGCAGGAGAGGGCTACTCAATACTCAATATAAACCTATGAGATTCTCACCTCGTTTCAAAACCAAAGTCCCTGTTTGCAGAATGAGAAGAATAATAGAAAAGTGTGCATTAGTAGGCAGAAGAGGTGTATTCATTCCTCAATAAAATTTATTATTTACGACGACCAAACAACTGCTTTTACTTTTCTAATTTTTGAGGTGAACACATTGGCTTATCGTGGTGAGAAATTGTCAAACAACCCTGTTGATTTTGGATGATAAGGTGGAGGTTTGAAAAGAGAGATTCAAAAGGTGAGCTATTTTCTTAATGAAAGTCAGTCGAAACCTAATGGTTTTAGTGAGTGTACCTAATCATGTAGGTTTCTTAATGGGCTTTTGGGATGTTGCAGATTTAGAAGGATTTCGTGAATTGAAAATTCTGACCAAAAGGTTTTTTTTAATAAATAATGAGTCATTTTGGTTAGGTAGTTCGATTTTGGATGAGATTGATGAAGTTGATAGTGAATGATTGAAATATCTTTTAACGGCTTAGTTACGATTTTAGCAAATTGGTTTCCCTTTGGAACAATTTGGATGTGAATGATGGGTTATCAGAGAAGATATTTGATACTCTGAGTCTAGTAATTTTTGAGATTATGTCAAGTTGTAACGACAGTATTTACTACGTACCTACTTCATACCAATGAAGTTTCTGTGATATTGAAAGTGGTTGCAATATTTTTTAACAAATTTTTGCTTGATCTTAAGGTCACAGCAGCGTCACGGATTTTCCCACATGGGTGTCGTTGAAGTCACTTGTCATCCTAACCACATCTGGATGTAGAAAAAATTACGGGATTCCGAAAGCATCCGTTATTATTAGTTAACATTTTTGGAGCAGTAGTGGACGCTGTGTCCTGCAGCGATGTTCTACTGGGTCATTTTTTTTTCTTCACGAGTTAGCTTCTCTGAAAGCAGTTTCGCTGGAGACTTATCCCAATCAGTTACTTCTCGGCATCATGGCAGACAGTGCCAGTGAGAGTGACTCCAGTTCCATTGATGGAGGTCCTATAATGATGCCTCCGAGTCCAGTAACAAGGGAACAACTTCATAAGAGGATTGAGTCTTTGCAGCAGCAAAATCGAGTGTATAAAGTGGAACTGGAAACGTATAAACTACGTGTGAAGGCTCTTCAGGAAGAAAATCGACATTTGCGCCAAGCTTCTGTTAACATTGTAAGTGATTCTGAATTAATGCTTCAACCAAGTTATGATTTGTTGTATCAACAAAAAGAATTTCGTTTGTCTTGAAAAAATTTAGCAAGCGAAAGCAGAACAGGAAGAAGAGTTTATATCCAACACGCTTTTAAAGAAAATTCAAGCTTTAAAAAAGGAGAAGGAAACTTTAGCTCATCACTATGAGCAGGAGGAAGAATGTCTAACCAATGATCTTTCAAGGAAGCTCAATCAAGTAAAGTTTCACTTTCACTATTTCACATTCATAAAAGATTGGTAGGAAATGAAATTGAACATTCATGAACGTTTTGATGATTCTCTAGCTGCGAGCTGAAAAATGCAAGCTGGAGCAGACTTTGGAACAAGAGCAAGAATGTCTTGTAAACAAACTGATGAGAAAGATTGAAAAACTGGAGGCAGAGACTGTTGCCAAACAAACAAATTTGGAACAGTTAAGAAGAGAGAAAGTTGAGCTGGAGAATACGCTTGAACAAGAGCAGGAAGCCCTTGTTAATCGACTTTGGAAGAGAATGGATAAACTGGAAGCAGAGAAAAGGAATCTGCAGAATAAGGTGGAATTAGGATATGGGCTACCACCAGGAGCCAGTGGTAACAATTCTGTCGGAATACCCGGTGCATTTCTTCGAAACGAAACTTCATCTGTACCTCTTAGCTTACAGCATCCAAATTCTCAGTCGGGGCAGCTACCCCCAAGACCTGGTTCCGATGTAAATGATAACAAAGGAACCATGAGTCTTGGAAGCGAAAGTCGCGGATCAGCTTTAGAAACTGATGTGATTACGCTTAGCAGCAATGTGCAACACTTGCGAAACGAGGTTGATCGACTTAAAGCTCAGTTGAATATTGCCCAACAGCAGCGTAAGTTTGTGTGTAATGCAATGATTGAGTACCAATTAACCGTATTTCGTTTGTGTGTCTTGCTGAACTCTACGTTTCTTTTTTACAGATGCAGATAAGATGGCACAATTTGCAATGGAAGAAAGGACAATTCGTGATGAAAATCTTCGTTTACAGCGACGTCTTCAGCTGGAGATGGAGAGGAGGGAGGCTTTGTGTAGACATTTGTCAGAATCAGAGTCCAGTTTAGAAATGGAAGATGAACGGCATTTTCACGAATCTCTTGTTGCACAAAGCTCACCTGCTGCTGGAAACACTGGGAGTGGTATGATGGGCTCACATGCAGGAATTTTGCCTATACCTTCAAGTTCTGCTGGAGCCCCTGGCGTGGTTCCGTCAAGTGCACTGCCCATTAGACCGCGCCAGGCTCTAGTCCAGGACCTTCTTTCGTGCCTTCACCTGGATCAGGGTCTCGACCGATGAGTCCAGGTATAGAAACAGTTTACACTGTAACTGTATACAATCGTTTTGTTTGGATTAAAACTTATATTAATATAATATAATAATAATATTAGGACTTCAACTGAGCTGTGGAGGTTCAGCTAGTAGAGATGTCATTATGAGTCCTCCAAGTCCCGTCAGTAGATGCCACATGTGCAATGGACATGGATTCTTAGTTGGTGGAAACCAAGGTGGGCCACTTGTAGTCACAACCAGTCAGTCCTCTGGACCGTTCTCGAATGTAGTCTCTTCCTCGTCTCCACCCATTCGTCATTCCAGTCGGGAACGTTTTGCTAGACCTGCTCCACCTTCCAGTAAGTTTTTAAACAACCAACTATTGTTTGTTTTAAATTGACACGTATTCGAATAATATGTTTTTTTTGGTTTTAATTAGACGATCGCCCTCAGGAGCCCAGAACACCTGGAGATAGTAACATGTCAAGTCCTGCTCCGAGTCCCTCTCCATTGGAGGTGGTTATGAGCCCAAATGCTGCTCCATCACCGTCTCCTTCGCCAATGGATATCTCGAAGACTTAAAAATTATGTACGCTGCTATTAATAGTTCGTAATCTGCTGCAATTTGTTAAAAAAATCAAAACAGGATGTGTAATATTTCTGAATATTTACTAAGCTACATACCTTGATACTGGAGTATGATTTGCTACTTCATATAATGTTAATAATCATGTAATGACTGTAATTTT
>LJIJ01003002.1:0-22024 GCA_001718145.1 Orchesella cincta | reverse complement strand
CTACCTTATGTATGCTACGCCAAGATAATAGCTTATGTTGATAAAGCTATCAACAAACTAAAAGAAATCACTACTAACGCTACACAAAGGGTTATTAGTTATTGTTATATAATATTGTATGTATAATGACTAATCAAGCCAATTTTACTTGCTTTTGCTGAGCAGCAACAAATCGATAAACGCTCAATCGAATACTGAAGCAATCTGAGCGGGTTTGTTTCTCAATAAAGTTGCTCTCTCCCAATGAAATCTTTATTGCACGACATGATCGAAGTGTTCTTCTAGCCTCTTTAATGGTCCTCCATCCTCCTCTTTTTTGGTCAAGGTGTTGAGCTTTTTCCAATATTTCTTTCGCCAAAGCATTAATGGACCCAGCAACTCCGAAAACATACATGTTTATGAATACTAGTTCGACAATACAGCCAAATTCCAAATTGAGAGTGGTAATGGAATTTTGTTTTTCAATGAAGAGAATGTTGCTTGGAATAAAACATACATTAAGCAAGCCTTTTGGGTGCAACATGTCGCCATAATTCCAAAGAGAAGCTTTTCCATGATATTCGTTGAAATTGGAGTTAATCAGTTGAATTATTCTGTAAAGCAGGGGTTTGAATGAAGCATTTCGTTCAATTTTGTGCAAAACGAGCTTTTGGATAGAAGCCAATTAGAACGTGAAGACAGGCTTGCATTCCTACACCAGCGATTGCTTTCCAAACTAATCCATTAAAAGTGGCGCTTATAAAAAATGCTAGAATTTTCTGCCAATAAGAATAAATAATATTTGGATCAGTATTAGAGCACAATGGATTTACAGATGCTAAAAACCCTAATGCAGAACAAGGGCCAGACCACACCCAAATGCCAATAGACACGGTGTTGCAACTTCCATTGATTCAAATATCTTGCATACGGATTGAGCCATTTTAACATTTTCGATGCGTCTTCCTGTAATTTAAACATAAATTTTATACCCAAATATTATTTTTTAAATGTGAAGCAATTATCAGACCTTCAAAGTCGACAGTCTCCTCAATTTCTAATAAAGAATTGAAAAAATTTGGAGCAGGCTTCAGGATTCGCGAAGTTTAGCCATGCGATAAATGCCGCAAGCAACAAAGCCGATTCACCGAGAATGCCAAAGCTTAGCTGTACTATGTCACGCTGTATTTTATGTTTTCGAATTGCAAATGCATTTAAGACAGCAAGCAGTAGCAAGCCGATAGCCCATACTACGGTTTTATTTTTCTTTGACACGGATACTCTACCCGTTTTTGAATTCCATGTGTAACTACAACCTGGAATTTTGCTGGTGCGTTTGTAACTAGTTTTTAGGAATGGAAGAAAACCTTGATCTCTTAACATTATCGGTAAGTTTCTTAAGGTGGCAGGATAACTTTAATTACAAGTGTTTTACAAGGTAGTTTAACGTATCAAATTATTTGGGTTTACTTGAAAGTTTGTAGTGTTATATATTACACACTGAGTGACTGTAACTGTTTGCGTCTTGTATTTAAAACCTTCTATCTTTATAATTTTATACATAACGCTGTTTTAATTTTCCGTCCATAAATTGTTTACAAATCCTCTACAAACATTTCCTGGAATATTTTCTTTGCTTTTGTTAGTATTGTTAAATAGAATAAACATAAAATCGAAGTATTTTATTTGCCTTTGAAAGTGACAAGTCTGGATTCTTTGTGCGGCTTGAATAAACAGTTGTTATATCGGAAATTAGAATTCTGGCCTAACAAAATTGACAAATAGACATGGGAGTAATAAGGAAAACAGTTTTGGCACCGGTAGGGTTAACACACGCTGATGGAAAAGTTTAATAATTCTGAATTCTAGAACTGGAACTGAATTTAAATTAGGTTTGTTTTTTCATTTCGTAGAACTTAATATTTTTCTGCCTTTGGTGTTGCTTGCCAAATTTGTTTTCAACCATTGTTTGAGATTGTCTGTGGAAATATTTGGATAGTCAAATTAAACATATTTGTCTCCAGTTTTGTTAGAACTTTGTTTTTGCAATAACTTTAATTTTGTTTAATTAAGGGTTTAAATTTAACTCCTATAACACAAATATTGTATTTGAAAACAATTTTAAAAATTTACTGTACTTTTATAAAGCCAACGTTTTCCTCGTTATGCAGATTAGGTTTTAAAATACGTTTTTAGAAATTTTGGGAAAGCGTCTTGAAAAACTTGCAGCATTCCACATATTAGCAGATGTTTAAAAATTATGAACACTGTAATCCACGTCTAGCACATGAAAAATGAAATGTGATTTTGACATGATGTTTTTCGAAAGCGCTTATTTTCACGTAATAAATTTTGAATTGGATGTTTCTATTTTTAAAACAACCACTACTGTGCATTCTACTACCAAATGATTTGTGTGAATATTCTGCTTTTGTACTGTATACCCGCGAATTTCTTAGTAATAACAACAGACTTACAATTAACTATTCAGGTACTTTTTAATCTAAACATGTATATGACTTCTATAAGTGAACAAAAGTTTATTGTTTTAACCGTTTTTTCATCAAATATTTAAATAAGCTACGAAACCACAATATCTATATAATTTTAGTTCTGTTATTTTGAATGCATCATTACCCAATACATGTATTACAATTGATTTTGTACGTTCTTTAGCACTAAATATTTGCTTGATATTTGCACAATATTGCATGAAACAAGAGAAAGGTATTAAACCTTAGATTCTGACACACTAACAAATGGATGAAAAAAGCATGTAGATAAGAGGTTTCCAGAAGTAGCGTACAATCTTGTTTTGCAAAATTGATGAAATTACCTTCAAAGTGAAAGCTTGACAGATATTAGCATGCTCATAGTAAAATTGCTCAACATTGACAACATAGTCAAGGGTGTTGCTCTCTTCACAAGGTAGAAATTCCCAATCGTAACCCCAATAATCTTGAAGCCACCAATCTGCCGCTTTCCTTCAATCCCAGGTTTTCGATTTGACCTTAAACATACTAGTAACTTTCTACTATCCTCGTGAACCATGGAGCAAAATTTAGCCATGAGATAAAACACCGACAACGATAACAGCAGAGCTCCAGAGCACATACAGATTGTGACCATATCATTCAAAGGAATTCCAAGCTTGACGAAAATGAACATTGATCCTGTTGTGCAGATGGCAATCGCCGATTCAAATCGGGAAAGGAAATATTGTCCCATCGACCGGTTGTACAAATTAGATAGCAACCGCAGCTTAGAGTAAGTCATTAAAACGGAATGTAGATTCCGTCTGTTCCTGAATTTTGATAGAGTAACAGCAGATCTGAAAGAAAAACTTTATTAAGTCATTTGAAAATAGGAACAGATACTGTGTGCCTAAATATTTACCTGCTCAACCAATTCATCGTGCTACACATTGTCCGTAAATACAGCAAGTTAATAAAAATATGCAGCGTCATCGTTCCCGTTTGTGTGGCCCAAAACCAATATTCAAAAATGAGAGCAAAAATAGTGGCAATCGTTGAGACTAGCGGGTTTTCTGATGCGTAAAAGTGGCTCATAAAGTAAGAGCTCAAATAGCGACCCTCTTTTTTGTGAAGCACAAAATAGGCGTTAAAAGGTGACATGTTGAAAATGAAGCTTAAAAAACAAACGGATACAGCCAACAGTTGGACTTTCTTATCCTGTTCAAATCGCCCCACCGGAACATGTTTTCTTTCCTCCAGGTGAATTCTAAGCTTATTACTTTCATTCCAAGAGTCACCACTCTTCCACAATGCTGAATAAATATGGGTTGCACTGAAAAGGCGAACAGAGAGCCGGCTTGAAAAAATATATTTATTGCCAGTTCAGTAATTTGGTTGTTGGCTACGTAAACTTTCCATTCTGAATATAGTTTATGCAGTGATATCGCCGGCGTGACAAAAATGCAAAATATTTGAAAATACCACATAATAATTTGAAACCTCTCCCACGGGCTAAATATAAGTTCCGTTCTCCCACCGGAGGTCAACGCGATAGGAACCAATACCGCTGAAAAACTTGAAAGCCACTTTCGCAATTGAGCCGCAGGATATTGACATATTTGTAGTGTTGTGTCGTTCTTTCCTTCATTGAAAGTGAGCTGCAGTCCTTTCTTTACTTCATTTTCCGTTTTTTATTTCTGTAAGTTTCCGCAATTTATAGATGCACCATTAAAATCCTTACTGGCTCTCATTATATAGCCACATATAAAACATGTCCCGATGCTTTTTACCTAATTATATTGATTTCATTCAAACATTTTATGACACTGTTTATATGTAGGTCGGTTGTTTACATACTATGTTTCATGCCTAATTTACGTATGTGTTGAGCTCCTTAACTAGAAAACGAATGGTTTCGTCCCCGTTTTTATATACTCTGCAACCATAAAAACTTGGCATGTAGCCGGTGGCAGTTTTACCGAAAGAAACGCATTTACTAAAAAGGGCACTAAGCATGTTTGTAATTATGTTGGTCGTAAAACGTTCAGTCCTACTTGTGTATTTCTTGACAACAAAACTTTATGAAAAACTAAACATTAACTGTCATCAGCTTTGCAGTTTTTTCCCGTTTTTGCAATAGGTAATTAATTATTATTGTGTATTTTAATGCGACATCTCAAATTAGACACACAATCTGGTCAATCAAACTGCGTTCATTAAAAGCTAACTAGCTATCGGTGGCGTTTTGACTAACACACAAGCACAGCTACCGATATAATTACCTGATGTACCTACGTCACCACTATTATTATTTATGGATTTTTGTTCCCCAGACAAATGAATGGTACGGCAAGATTTGTCTACGAACAGGCTTACTTTAAGTAACGTATGTTCAGACATTCTAATTAAACTCGACTTGATAAAAAATATACTCTCGGTTGAATTTATTATTATTTTTATAGTATTTATTTCGCTTTATTACTCAAAGTATTTAGGTATAACACCTTTTGTTTGCTATATTACAATATTATCAACCCAAATATATATTAGTTTAAGTATATGTAATTGTTGCAGTACACAGTTTCTAAACCCATGCCATTACACTACTCTGTAAAAATACGACCCATGCATTCAAAAATTTGCTGAAAGACAAATCCAATCACTGCTAGAACTACCATACCATCAAATTCAGATTACCTACGTAAGATTATTGGATAATTGTTCAAAAACGCTAAAATTAGCGCACAAATTGCAGTAACAATTTGTTTATACGCAGTTACAAGAAAATTTACAATCTGTTTCCGAAAATCAAGCACAAAAACAATTACAGAAAGACAAAGAAAGGCTATCTATGTATAGAAAACTACAACGAAATGTCCATTCAGGGAAACTCCTTTGATACTACAACTGAAGTACATTCCCTCTTATACAGTACTTTTCCAAGCTTCATCCGGGACCATCCAGTTTTCCAACAGGTTTGCCAACCCCAACTGCCATAAATGAATGCGAATACTCCTTGAAAAATGTTGAGACATTGGTATCTTCTCAAACACCTCGAATTATCGTTAATTCCAGTGATTTTCAAACGGTTCCTTACTAATAGTAAAAGTTGCACCACGTAGTAGCTCCGAAGCAGTAAATTTTGCATGTTGTGTTTTAATTTTCATGAAAAAATCAGAGAATCAAGGTCAGAGAATAATTTGAAAACACAATTCTTTACAACCTTGACTGATCTAAAGTGGTGTCAGGAATTTGACGCAGCTATCAGTAAAGCCAAAATTGTATGATTAAGTGGTAGGTGTCGGGTAAGTGCTGGAATTTCATGACTTTTTGCTAACAAATATTTTTTGAATTCAATAAATTATACATCCGTTAAATATGTCCGTACGGAAAAAATTCCGTATGCCTAGTTTGCGACCTTCAGCTATCAACTACAACTATACATTGCAGTTCAAATATACGTAACCCATTTAGCCAAACCATTTACTCATCAAAAGTTATATTCTATTATCAACGCAGCACAAGCAAAAATATGGAGTCCAAGTAATGTCAGAAACACTACAATTATGTTAGATCTCAATAAAATTTGATAAACGGGAGATTTAACGGGACATGAGCTGCCCACCTCATCCAAACCCTTCTCCGTCAATTCTTTCCAAAACCAGTATATCCCAGAGTGTACAAGGTAATTCCCAGCACCTTCCTGAACATACCAAACTGAGGAAGTGTCTTGAAAGGCTTGCTTTTAGGAGTACATTTTAGCATTGCAACTTTTCCGAAAGTCGCTAACAATTTTTCTTACTTCTTCTTCTCTTCCTATATAGGCAGTTTGATTGCACATTCCAATTAAATTATCAATTTTTGAATTATCAATTTTATCCGTAACCTCAACAATATGAAACATGAACCTAGCGTAGTCCATATCCTTTTTCATTTGAAAACTAAACTTGTTTAAAAACCTTAAATCGTTCCATCCACTTCGATCATTTGACGCACTTTTTAGCTCCCTCAATCCATTAAACCCCAAGATATTGTACAAAGTGACATAGAGTTTGTGCCCAAAACCAGTGCAGTAATACAAATTCTTTGATGAGGAATTTCTCTTTTTCTGACACAAATCGTTTAACTCTTTTGAAAATAGCTGAAAATCTAAAATCTGGTGGAAACCTTCCAACTTCTGTGGCGTGTATGGGGCAGCCAATTCGGAAAACCTAATTCCTTTGTAGGCGTTGCTCAAAACGATTGAAGCAAGTAACCAGACTGCGAAAAATCCTCGAAGTTTTCTATTTTCATAGAGCTCATTAGTTTTGACGGCAGTGCCTAGAAGAAACGCTGTAGTTACTAAATATATTGAGCACGTGTTTAAATGTTGAGTATCATCCAAATGATTTTCGTGTCCGGTTTTCATGGCAATTTTAATCAGAAGCATTGAAACTGGAACAGCTAGCAAAATAGCAAGCCAAACTTTTAACTTGAAAGGGTGCAAGTATTTCAAAAAATTGTAAGTTATTTTCCCATAGCATGTTACAAAGTTAAACGAATTTGAGTGCATTTTCAAAACTCCGTAATTGTTGTATAATAACGGTGATGCTCCCAACAAAGGGTCCTGTCTATGGCTTGTCCAATCTATGTCGCTGGAGTAATTCCAATTTTTTGTTTCTTCCAAAAGAATCGAAAGAATTATTTCGTCGAAATTCGGCCCAATTTTCAACAATTTTGCTGCAGAGTGTGCTCTTCGTATTTGATTCAAAAGTGCCAAGCTTGTATTACCTAGGCTACTTCCGGAAAAGTATGTGTCGTCTGCGAGGTTCAGCTTGAAGTATATATATTTCTTGCCGTTTTCTGTCGCGTTTTGATATAAACTGATTATTTGGTTTAGAAAATTATCTCGTTGACACGTTCTTGTTATGTCAGTAAATATGTAATTTAGTCCATGTAAATTTGTCATGTCACAAAACTTGCACATAAACGCCATTTCATGACAGGATGCTCCTAGTTGCAAAGTCTCAACGACTCTGTGACGTTTAACAATAGGATATGAAATTTTTAAGGGTATTTGAAAAAATGAGTTCGCATGCAATCTAAAGAATCCAAGTTGTTGAAATTTTTTGTTGAAATTGGTTGATTTAGGTAGTATGTAAAACATTAAGAATGGGTGCATAGCCAATAGACGTTGCGAGGTTGCATCATGCTTTGGAACGAAAACTCCCGTTTGAGTACAAAATAGTCCGTAATCTATGCAAGCGGATGTGATGTCAAAACTGAAATTACCTGCTGCAATCAAAAAATTTTGTGAAACTTTTTCTGAGTTGGAATCATTAAAGTTTATTACAATTGACAAAGTCTGGCAGACAGTCCAGTGATGGAATGAAACAAAGACTTTGACATTTGAAAACATGTTGTAGTAAACAAACGGGACTGTGTGAATGATTGAATCGGATGGAGTGTAGTTAATCCCGTTCCATGCATAAACGACATTGAAGCAGTTGCCAAACTCACTTAGCCAGTTTAAATGCGGCAATATAAGGGCCGATTTGGTAGCTGCTGTGATTATGATAACAGAAAATATTAAACAATAAAAATTGTATTTGGAAATCATATTTAGGGATGTAAAATTAGTTCAGCGTTTATAACGTTGAATAAAGTGTTCAATTGCTTTAGTAAATTCGTTGGTAAAAATGCACGTTATATTTCTAGGGAGTTGAATGGGTCACTTAACAGCCTTTATCGATATCAAAAATAGCATTTAATATAGGAAACGCTCAATAAAGTGAGCACCAGGGGAGTCTTTGGTAAATAATCATGTAATGGTTTCTGTCAAACTTGTCATTGGGTTTATCAACGATGCTTACCCGATGTTGATGAAATTATACGAGGTATGACTTTATTGAGCTAAAAGTTGTAAATTTTATTTGTACTTATTAAATTATTCCGACCTTTTAAACTTTTGATTAATAGAAAATTTGATGCATTCGTATTTTATTGCATTGCCCAAAGCCCTAGTTCTAATCGTTTTTAAGTAATTAGCATTTTAGTTTTAATTCCACGTGAGTTTCCTGAAAACCCATCGTTTTTAAACACTTAAGTGTCCACTGGTTCCAGCAAACTATTCTCACTTTTATTTATTTCATCTACATCCTTTAGCTTAGTAGTTTGATTCTCTGCTTCCGTATCAGAATCATCTTGCGGCTGAACCATAATTATTTCAGAATTTTCGGTTTTGTCCTTTATTGTTTTAGTAGTTCTGCAAACTTTATTCATAAAATTAAGTGCTAGCTTCCAGTAGACGGACTCCAGGCAAGCAATGACCACAACCCCAAAAATTCCAATAAAATAGAGGTAGAACACAGTTTGAACATTTGACTGTAAATCCAACTTCTTCACAGCTTCAAATTCTACTTCATTTGAATGATTTCTCGTATACTCTAATCTTATTCCCAGATATTCTTGTTGTTTGTAAAAGTCTTCTATTTGTCTAAATATTCCACTCTCAATCAATGTTTTAAAAACTGCTGGCAATTTCAAACCTTGTCCGTCATCAAACTGCCAAACTTTATAGTCATTCAACATCGTTTCATTAGATTTAAAAAAAGACTTGTAATGATAATATCGTGACAAAAACTCCATTTCTGTTGTTACTTTCTCATCATGATCTACATAAACCACTTGATTTTGACATTTAGCAATTTCTCTTTCCAAAGCAATCGAATACGATAACGAATATCCAACATCTTTTTCTTTCTCCGGAATAAGGTATCTGCCGTCTTGCAACAATTTAGCATACAACGTCACTAATTTCAAAGCTGATTTGGTTTTGGAAGATGAATTGGCAGAATATAATTTTTTGAGACCTCCATGAAGACTCATAAGCCTCGGAATTTCATTTGACAGATCTGCAACATAAGCAACATTAGTTGAGTAGGTGGTTAAAGCAGCACCTTCTGAATTTGTAAAATTCACATCTTCCAATCTATTTTCTTGCCATTCATTGATATAGTGAAACTTGAGTGGGGCAAAGATGCGAAACTTTGGTTTTTCGTTTTCTTTCTCGACTTGTTCATAGTCTTCGACCAGTTGCGAAAACGTTTCCAGGCTAGACTGCTCGGGTGGAGCGGTAACTCCAGTGATGGCAATGCCTTTGTAGGCATTTGTAAAAATGACAGAAATGAGCAGCCACAATCCCAACGTAATTCTGGTTGAAACAAAGTTAAAAAGGTAGTCTGGGATATGGTAGCTATGCTCAAGAAATGACGAGTATGCGAAAAAATACGCATTGAAATCTGGCTTGTTAAAACCTTTAAATATGAGAAGTAGATGGGTAAGCACAGCGAGTATCGTTAGGCAAATCAAGAGCCAAACCCAAAGCGCTAACTGAAACGGTTGGAAATAGTAGCTAATAGTGAGATGGTCTTCTGTGTAACAGGTTAGAAATGTGTATTCCGTGCTGGAGACTAAAATTGTTAGCAATATTTTATGCCTATTAAAAATTAAGTTCAGTTCGAAGTATTCAAAGAGCGGATGTGCAGGGTAAATTTTGGGTAATAGCTTGTACTCGCTGTCATCCTCCAAATGTATTGAAGCGTTGGAATGCTGAACTAAAAGTTGGATAATGCAAAATTTGAATACCAAAGAGTTGTTTCTCGGCGGAAGAAACGTGTTCCTTTGACGAGCATAGCTATTCATGTCCAGATCTTTAGAAAACTCTGTTATTGGCATTGTCCACCTGTTAGGGGGAAGAAGACTACCTTCCACTTTTTGAAATTCTGAAATGTTTGTAAAGTCAATGTTGACATTGTTTAAAGAAATTATTGTAAAATTTTGTAGAGGACAAAGAGGGCAGTAGTACTGCATTTGAAGACATTGGGGCGATGAAAGATTAACTGGAATGCCTGGCTTGTCAGCTTGGCAAAAAATGACCCCGTTGTTTATTTTGTGGTAGCGTCGAAGGTGATTAATAGTTTTCCAGACTTTATTATTTATATTCTGTGGGTTCATAGAAACGTGAAGTAAAAAGCTTGATGGCGGTTTGAAGCTCAAATCAAATGATTTGAAGTCAACAAAATAAAACACTTCCAATTCCAGAAGCGCTACTAGATATGGATAGTATTCTACAGTTATTGGTCTGTTACCAACGACACTTTCAAGACTGATTTTGTAGTTTTCAGAGGAAAATAATAATATTGTTAGCACACATTTAGGGGCTTGTCGATTTCTTACAGGGTTTAGTCGTCTCCATGGATTTTCAAAATCGTTGTGTATGATTCCATTATCAAAATGACTGTATTGGGTGTCAAAGGAGGAATATGACGTGTTTTTAAAGCTTTTACTGGTCCGATAGCTCCGAGTTGTAAAAGCATTTTTTATACGGGAATTTATCCCAGTCTCCAAAGTATAATAGACGTCTTGGGAAATTACATGGATATGACAAGTTCCAGACATTCTTGTAAGAATATTACTAAGCCCTGTCACTTCATGAGAACTGCTTCCTGACAAAGATTGGTAAGGCGTTTCTGGATGGGTTTTAACCATATGTTTTGTAGTGGACAAAACAATTGTCCAAAAAATAACTACATTGGCAAATGTGAAAGTAAACATTTTTTTGGATTGAATGATTTCAGCTTTCAAATATACATTCTACCTGAAAGTTGGTTTACGCGTGGATTGAAAGAAAGCCGTTTCGCAAATGATGATGAAATGGCGTATTTCCATTTGATATTTTAGCAAATGAAGTCTCATTTTCATAATTACCTTGCTTAACACCTTTATTGTGAAGATAAACACAACAGAGTTTTCTAATTAATTATTAGTTATTTTTCTAATTAAAGTAATTAAACTTGGGTAGTTTCATAATACATATTTCATACAATCTCCGTATCACATACGTAATGAAAAATTGGAAATGGGCACTGTGGTAGACTTTGATTAGTGAAAGTGATTTTTCTGAAAAATAAGCACTTAAAGCACTGTAAAAAATTATTGCTTTATTCAGGTCAACTACTTACTTAAATTGTTAATTAATAAAATTTTAGTTGAGTCGGAATTTGATTAATTTCAATCAGGTAAAGTGATATAAAATGATAAACGTATTTTGCAGTTAGTTGGAAAACATTTTTACAATTACCCCAATTAACTACAGACTAATCAGAGCAAGCTACATTTTCCGCCCCAATTCCATTTTTGAAAAACGGGCAAAAATCCCACTGGGAAATCGACATCCAAAATTTCAGATCATTTTGTCAAAAAATGGCCGCGGAATCGTGTTCCGTGAAATCAGGTTCAGGTAACCCCAGCAAATAAGTCTCATGGTACCCCCCCATCTAATATTGGCAGCTTTGAGCTATTTTCTTATTGTCTTTCAATTAGGTGCAAAAATTTCTCATTTCAAATTATAGGATCTGAACAGTATCGAAATTACTTGAAATCACTAAGGATATCATGTATCATGAAAGTTAAACATATACTGCACAACGCTGTTGGTAGCATTTTAACACGCATTAGCATTGTTTGACAATTGCAACCGTTGTTTTAAATGTATATTATTACATTCACAATATAGATATGCACACAAGTTTGACTATTTTGTAATGTAATGACATTTTTATTGAATGGAATTCAATTTTCACTTGTGTTACAATTTTATTAAATTTGGAAATTGTTTAATATAGTAATGGAACTAAAAACGTTTTTCTAATGCAATTCATGCACAATACTGGTAGTTAAAGTCATGGTGATGATGCTTATTACTCTTGAAACTTTGTGTAAATTTCGAATTGCTAATAAATTTTTTCCAAATTATCAAGTTACAAAAGCTTCTGTAACAGAATGTAAGACTTGTCTGCTAAAATTTTCACAGCTCACAAATTTTGAAAAATGGTACCCTTCCAATTTTTGCTCATAATTTACATCAAGTTTGTTTTCGTTATAAGTGCGGAAATCATTTTGCCCCATGTGAACTGGCTGCATGACTTTGGTAACTGTTTCAATGCGATACACGCTTGGGATGATGTGTCTTATTTTCCACAGGTTGTAAACCAAGCTGACAGCTCTACTGTTCCATTTGTCTCCTACAATACTGCCGATACATTCCCAGTTACGGTCAAATTTCATCGTTGGACTGCATGCCAAACCCTGTCTATTCTAACAAACTTTGAGAATTTTACCTCTGAGGATGCAACTTCGAATGTGAAGGCTACCAGTACGACATTTGGTTTTTACATCGCCTCGTTCTGCAGCACGTATGGACTTTTCTGCAAACGAGGACGAATACAACAATATAGCGAACTTTTGAATCTTCAAATAACCTTTTCGAGACCGTTGGCTATGCATCCACTTTTCATTTTTTACATCATTCCTGATACTCCAGCAAGCGATGAAAAATTTGAACAACTTCGATTCTATAATTTACACAACAATCCATTTCTACAAATTCCATTCAAAATAACATTTGCTGTCGAAAATCAGATAAACAATCTTGAAAACTTTATTCAGCTTCAAAGCGCTTGTCACAAAGTCACATTCATGTGCAAATTCTGTGGCAATCCAAGCTACTACTATGGACCAGAGTATATATTTGAAGACACTACCAAACCATGCCAACTTGCGAATTTCAGGAATCAAATTTTAAAACTCTATGTCGATCAAACCAGCAATGGAAAAAACTTCACGTATTTCAAGATTAAACAGTTTGACCAAAATGCCTTGCTGACAGGTGGCAGACTTGACGAAACGAGTATGGAACGACTCTCACAAATTAAAAATATCAAAACAACCCCATCTTTAATAAAATTACAGCCAGTACCACTTTTAGATGAAGTAATACTTTCAATTCTACTGGAAGACACGAAAAAATTGGACCCTTCTACAAATATTTCTTGGACGAGTTTTGGGTACACGCCACAATTAGGAATGTCACCGTCATTAAACCAAAGCTTTGATATTTTACAAATGCGATCTAGATCATTTAATTTTATAACGTGTGATGGAAATCCTCCACACAATTTTTTGATTTACTTTCAACCATTTACAGCAACAGTATGGTTTCTTCTTTTGTCAATTTATACAGCTTCAGTGTACCTTATAAAAGCTACTTTTATGATCACGAATAATCCAGGGTTAAATTGTTCTCAAAAAGTAAATTCGTGTGCAATATTTTTGACACTATTTGCACTTCTTTTAAACACAATTGTGACAACAAAGGAGCTCTACAAAAATAGAAAACTTCGAGGATATTTTACAGTCTGGCTTCTTACATCCCTTGTTATCAGCAATGCTTACAAAGGAATAAGTTTCTCAAAAGCGGCTGCCCCATACAGAAAGTTGAGACTGGAAGGCTTTCACCAGCTTTCTAATTTTAGACTATTTTCAAAAGGCCATGGAAATTGGTGTAGCTGGAAAGGAGAAAAAACGTCCTCAATTCACAAGAATCGCTGTAGTGTTTTTGGTTACAGTCTTTACCTTATTTTAATGAATACGATAGAATACACCCAATTATCAAAGTTGTTCCGTCAATCAACCAATCGTACAAAATGGAACGACCTGGGATTTATGAGGCAACAGAGTTTTGCGTTGAAACAGTACGAAGAATATGCCCGTCTGCTATTTCATATAACAACGATCAAACCGGATCAAAGCAATGCTTCTGCAGTTGGAAAATGGATTGGAAATTGTCATAAAACCGCATACGTTGGTGATCAGCAGGAAATCCGAAGGGTTGTGCAATATTTTAGACACAATTGCAATTCAAAAATTTACTCCGGAAAGCAACCATTTCTTCCGAAATCAATTGTGTGGTACGTGCAAGAAAGCGCAGGAAGCTATATGAAGAATAGAATGCGTTTTTTGGAACAGTCTGGAATATATTGGTTTTGGAAAAGATGGCTAGAAAAAAACTTTGATGAACCTAGCAGCTTCTGCAAGGCTGGTAAGGTTGTGCGTAGCATCTCTCTCCAGTCAAACATTATGGTCGTTTTCATTGCATTGCTAGGCGGTTATATATTTGCCTGTTCCAGTTGTTTAATAGAATGGATATGGAATTAGTTCGTTGTGATCAATCAAACATTGCGGTTGATAAATATATTATAATATGTAATTCAATTTAAACTAATCGGAGTGCTTCGCCGTTTGTAGATTGAGTGGTACATGTACATTTATAGACTGCAAATTCTATTGATTTTATCTTACTGAAACACAAACATGTACATCCTTTTCTGACGAAAACTGCCTTTTTATTTCCCAATCGATTTTAAATAATAAACTGCATTGTAAATTATAAGTTGGCCAGTAATAAATAATCAAACCTTTCATAATCAAATACTAGTAAGCAGAAAGAGAAAATGTGAAACTATGCAGAATCCAAATCACGAGTACAAGACTTATCCCCACTTTAGCCCATCCTCCTTCCAGCTTTCCACCCCCACAGATGCAAATTGACTCCAGCTCACCCAACTCGATCACGAATGCCAGCGCCAGCTTTGCGAACTCATTGACCAGCTCAAAGTTGAGGTGTTCAACCGTATCTTTCTCTGAATGCCATCGATCCCGAGGCTGCAGGTAAAACCAATCAGTCATCCAAATTAAGAAATCGGCATTTGAGCATTATGAATGAAAAGAAACCTTTAAACCTTCTTACTATCAGCTCATACTCGAAAAAGTATGCTGAGTGAAAGTCTCCTTTGGTCCAGATGTAGTGATCACCCCAGCAGTTGGGGTCGCATTCAAATTGCTTCACTTTGAACTCCTTTCCCACATAATTATCCGCTAGCATCTTGACAAACCGGGTGAGTGGTTCACTCGTCTCCCGTTCCCACTCCAGAGCGTTTGCTCCGCATAGCCGATAGTTTGTCCAAATCCGCAGGTGTCCAAATTGAGCATCCCCCTCACTGTCGCACTCGCATTCTGGTATATATTGACCACATCCTCAGCGCCATGGAGTCCGGTCTCTTTAGCGGTGTAAAAGTGGAACTCAACGCTGTGCTTCAAAGTGGCTCCATTCTGGATCAGGAGTCGGAGCACTCCAACAAAACGGCGACGCAGCTGGCGTTATCATCCGCCTCCTGGGAGGTCGCATTAGCCTTTGGTGGCGTGGGTGACCATCACCAACGCCCCACAGGGTGTCATAGTGGGCACTAGGATGACGAGCTCTGACTGGCTTCGGATCTTGTCCCACCAGCTTCACAATCCAGTTTCGTTGAAGGTATGGCACGTAGTCTGGATTGGGTCGTCAAAGATACGGATCCTTCACGCTGAGGATGGAACTTAATGCCGTCATAATCAGAGAGAGGGAAGTGATCTGTGATCTAAGCCATCCTTCCGCTGAAGTTTTTTCCGAAAGATCGGCGAGAGTGCCGGTTGGGGTATGAGCTCAGTTTTTCACGGATCCCTCCAGGCGATGCTTTTCCAGTTGAGGGAAGAGCTGATGAAGCACTTCAGTTTGGAGGGGATGATCAGGATAGCTGTAGTCGGGGAGTCGTCTACCCTTTCTTGTCGTCAGCGTGGGTCGACATCAACCCCTTCACGGGTTAGGTCCAAGTAGCCAAAGCGATGGGTTCGGAAGTGGTCCTCGATCTCAGCTGGAGTCATCCAGGTGGCGGGCTCAGTGACTTTATATTTGATGAGACGCTTTGCTGGAGGTAGCTCTTCAGGAGATCCGAGGGAGATTGTAAGGCTAACTAGCAGAAGCAGCTTCAATGCCATTTTGAGAATTGTAGCGATTATAACAGAAACACCTTAAATAACAACAAGATCACTGAGATTATGTCACAGTTTAAAATTTTCCGTGGATAAATCAACTCGGATAAGAAGGAATGAGATTGAGTCCATTGTTCGGATAAGTTTTCAAAGGGAGATTTTCCGGAGAATAAAGATCAGCAGCCACGACAACCTGCTCAGTCGTCAGATCACAGATGTTTCATTTTTTTGTAGGTTGGTGTACGGCGGTGTACGCTTAAACGCTTCCTGCCAGCCAGAACCTTTTCTTCTGTCAAGGCTTGACACAAGAAAAGGACCTGTCACTGACAAGCTCAGCTTGGACCAGAGTTGGTCAGGGCACGCGGCCGCCGGCCACCGTCGCCGCCGCGCGCCACCGGTCCGCCACTGAATTTTTGTGGGCAGCGCACCAGGCCGCTGGCCACTAGCAAATTTGTGGGCACCGGGCACCAGGCCGCCGGCCACCACACATAATTTGTGGGCACCGGGCCGCTGGCCACCACATAATTTGTGGGCACCGGCACCTGGCCACCACATAATTTGTGGGCACCGGGGCACCTGGCCGCTGGCACCAGTATATTTTTGGGGCACCTGCCGCCGGCTAGCCAGCATATTTTTGGGCGCCAGGGCACCTGTCTGCCGCCACCACTAAATTTGTGGACACCGGGGCACCGTGCCGCTGGCCCCCAGTATATTGCTGGCAAAGTTGTAGACATTAAATGAGATTCAAGCTTCAGTTATTTAAATTATGTACCAATGCAAAAGCCCGGATTAACTTCAAGCTTGTCATATGTGATAATTAGTGGCTGGGAATGATCGCTATTGATTTTCAGCTAAATTTAATATTTAGTTTGTGTTCAACTTAAATTTCGGTCGTACACTTAACTGGCCTCAAACAATTTAATGAACACTTAAAATTTAATTCAAATCTATTTTTATGAATAGAACACACTACGCTAATTATATATTAATTGAAACGGTTACTGTCGGATATAGTTGAAGCCTTAGCCCTCTTATATAAAACCTAGGGCCTAAGGATGGCACTCCTGATATATATATAACAGGATCATCAGCTACTGCACAACGCAAAACAAACAGGCAGCTGATGATCCTGTTATATATATATCAGGAGTGCCATGCCTTAGGCGCCTAGGTTTTTATATAAGCGGCAAATTAAATAGGATAAGTGATATTGTTTGTTTGTACTCTACTGGCTACCAGAATTTATACACGGAATGAGCTTGCTCATACGTTCACAATCAATAAATAGTTGTCCAGTCAGTCAACTTCGATAAGTCGTATCAGAGTACTGTCGGATATAGTTGAGCCTTAGCCCTCTTATATAAAACCTAGGGCCTAAGGATGGCACTCCTGATATATATATAACAGGATCATCAGCTGCTGTTTGTTTTGGTTTGTGCAGTAGCTGATGATCCTGTTATATATATATCAGGAGTGCCATCCTTAGGCCCTAGGTTTTATATAAGAGGGCTAAGGCTCAACTATATCCGACAGTAACCGTTCAATTAATATTATAATTAGGTAGTGTGTTCTATTCAATAAAATAGATTTGAATTAAATTTTAAGTGTTCATTAAATTGTTTGAGGCCAGTTAAGTACGACCGAAATTTAAGTTGAACACAAACTAAATATTAAATTTAGCTGAAAATCAATAGCGATCATTCCCAGCCACTAATTAACACATATGACAAGCTTGAAGTTAATCCGGGCTTTTGCATTGGTACATAATTTAAAATAACTGAAGTTGAATCTCATTTAATGTCTACAACTTTGCCAGCAATATACTGGGGGCCAGCGGCACGGTGCCCGGTGTCCACAAATTTAGTGGTGGCCGGCAGACAGGTGCCCTGGCGCCCAAAAATATGCTGGTAGCCGGCGGACAGGTGCCCAAAAATATACTGGTGGCCAGCGGCCAGGTGCCCCGGTGCCCACAAATTATGTGGTGGCCAGGTGCCCCGGTCCACAAATTATGTGGTGCGGTGCCACAAATTATGTGGTGCCTGGTGCCCACAATTTGCTAGTGGCCAGCGGCCTGGTGCCCACAAATTCAGTGGCGGACCGCGGTGGCCGGCGGCCGGCGGACCGGTGGCCGGCGGCCCGGTGCCCTGACCAACTCTGGTCCAAGCTGAGCTTGTCAGTGACAGGTCCTTTTCTTGTGTCAAGCCTTGACAGAAGAAAAGGTTCTGGCTGGCAGGAAGCGTTTAAGCGTACACCGCGTACACCAACCTACAAAAAAATGAAACATCTGTGATCTGACGACTGAGCAGGTTGTCGTGGCTGCTGATCTTTATTCTCCGGAAAATCTCCCTTTGAAAACTTATCCGAACAATGGACTCAATCTCATTCCTTCTTATCCGAGTTGATTTATCCACGGAAAATTTTAAACTGTGACATAATCTCAGTGATCTTGTTGTTATTTAAGGTGTTTCTGTTATAATCGCTACAATTCTCAAAATGGCATTGAAGCTGCTTCTGCTAGTTAGCCTTACAATCTCCCTCGGATCTCCTGAAGAGCTACCTCCAGCAAAGCGTCTCATCAAATATAAAGTCACTGAGCCCGCCACCTGGATGACTCCAGCTGAGATCGAGGACCACTTCCGAACCCATCGCTTTGGCTACTTGGACCTAACCCGTGAAGGGGTTGATGTCGACCCCACGCTGACGACAAGAAAGGGTAGACGACTCCCCGACTACAGCTATCCTGATCATCCCCTCCAAACTGAAGTGCTTCATCAGCTCTTCCCTCAACTGGAAAAGCATCGCCTGGAGGGATCCGTGAAAAAACTGAGCTCATACCCCAACCGGCACTCTCGCCGATCTTTCGGAAAAACTTCAGCGGAAGGATGGCTTAGATCACAGATCACTTCCCTCCTCGCTGATTATGACGGCATTAGTTCCATCCTCAGCGTGAAGGATCCCTATCTTGACGACCCAATCCCAGACTACGTGCCATACCTTCAACGAAACTGGATTGTGAAGCTGGTGGGACAAGATCCGAAGCTCCAGTCAGAGCTCGTCATCCTAGGTGCCCACTATGACACCCTGTGGGGCGTTGGTGATGGTCACCCACGCCACCCAAAGGCTAATGCGACACTCCCAGGAGCGGATGATAACGCCAGCTGCGTCGCCGTTTTGTTGGAGGTGCTCCGACTCCTGATCCAGAATGGAGCCACTTTGAAGCACAGCGTTGAGTTCCACTTTTACACCGCTAAAGAGACCGGACTCCATGGCGCTGAGGATGTGGTCAATATATACCAGAATGCGAGTGCGACAGTGAGGGGGATGCTCAATTTGGACACCTGCGGATTCGGAAAAACGATCGGCTATGCGGAGGAAACGCTCTGGAGTGGGGAACGGAGACGAGTGAACCACTCACCCGGTTTGTCAAGATGCTAGCGGATAATTATGTGGGAAAGGAGTTCAAAGTGAAGCAATTGAATGCGACCCCAACTGCTGGGTGATCACTACATCTGGACCAAAGGACTTTCACTCAGCATACTTTTTCGAGTATGAGCTGATAGTTAAAGAAGGTTTTAAGGTTTCTTTTCATTCATAATGCTCCAAATGCCGATTTATTAATTTGGATGACTGATTGGTTTTACCTGCAGCCTCGGAATCGATGGCATTCAGAGAACCAGATACGGTTGAACACCTCAACTTTGAGCTGGTCAATGAGTTCGCAAAGCTGGCGCGGCATTTGTGATCGATTGGGTGAGCCTGGAAGTCAATTTGCATCTGGGGGGGTGGAAAGCTGGAAGGAGGACTGGCTACAAGTGGGGATACAGTCATTTGTACTCGTGATCTATGGATTCTGCATAGTTCTCACATTCATCTCCATCTTACCCCCCCGCGGGACCCCGCTTAGCTAGAGTTATGTTCGCATTATGAAAGGGTTTGGATTATTATTCGTGGACCAACTTATAATTTACAATGCAGTGTTATTTATTTAAGATCGATTGCGGGAAACAAAACAGCGCTCTGTGTCGTTCCAGAGAAAGGATGTGCATGTTTGTGTTCAGTAAGGGAGACAAATCATAGAAATTTGCAGTCTCATAAATGTACATGTACCCACTCAACCTCTACAAAACAACAAAAAAACCGGCGAAGCACTCACAGGATAGTTTATATAAAATTGAACTTACATATTATAAAATATATATAATAACGCAAGATTATATGATCTGTCACAGACCAATTCCATATCCATTCATATTCCACCACAACTGGAACCAGGCAAATCTATAAACGGCCTAGCAAGTGCCCTGAAACGGCCATAATGTTTGACGGAGAAGAGATGCTCACGCACAACCTTACCAGCCTTGCAGAGCTGCTAGGTTGCCATCAAAGTTTTTTTCTAGCCACTCTTTGTCCCAAAACCCAATATATGGCACCCGACCGGCGTCTCCGGACACACACGGAGACGAGACGGCCGTCTCTAGTTCGTTACATGAACATAGCTTCCTGCGCTTTCGTGCACGTCCACACAACATACGTGATATTCGAGAATGGCCTTGCTTTCCGGAGTAAATTTTTGAATGCAGATCTGTGTCAGTAAAATACTCCTGAGCTGGCACATACCCTTCGCGATTCGCTGCTGATCCACCCAACGTATGCGGTTTTTTGCACCTTCTCAATCCATTTTCCAACTTGCAGAAGCACTTGCTCTTGATCCGGTTTGATCGTTGTTATAGTGAAATAGCAGCGGGCATATTCTTCGTACTGGTTTCAAACGCCAAAACTCTGGTTGCCTCATAATCCCTAGGTCGTTCCATTTTTGTACGCATTGGTTGATTGACGGCAACAACTTTGATAATTGGGTGTATTTATCGTACTTCATGTAAAATACAGGTAAAGACTGTAACCAAAAACCACTACAGCACGATTCTTGTGAGTTGAGGGCGACGTTTTCTTTTCTCCTTCTATCCAGCTACACCTCAATTTCCTCGCCTTGTCTTTGGAACAAAGTCTAACATTAGTACAAGGCTGGTCGACGAGCCTGTCACCGGTATCGAGACTGTTCTGTATCGTGGGCACGGCCGCGTTTTAGAACTTTTCCTTGTGTAAGCCATTGCTGATGAACAGGGATGGTAAGAAGCCAGTACTGTAAATATCCTCGAAGGTTAAGTTTTCTAATTGTTTTGTAGAGCTCCTTTGCTTTGTCCACAATCTGTGTTATAAGAAGAAGTGCAAATAGTGTCAAAATATTGGCAGCCAGCGAATTTACTTCCTTTGAGAACAAATATTAACCCGTGGAGCTTAGGTTCGGCGTGATCCCAGATAAAAGGTAAGCTTTTTTATCCCAGGTACACTGGAGAGCTGTCATACAATTGACAAACAGAAGAAACCATAACTCGTTGATACGTACATGGTAGTGAGAAGTAAATCAAACAAATTGTTGGGATTTCATCACACGTCTATAAAAGTTATACAGTGAGATCTAGATCGCATTTGCTAAACATATCAAGCTTAATGGTTTAATTGCGGTGACAAGTTCTCAATCTGTCCGGCGTGTCCAGGATCCGTTCCAAGAAACTTTGGTAGAAGGGTCAACATTTTCTTCGTGTCTTCCAGTAGAATTGAAAGTATTACCTTCATCTAAACAGTGGTATCTGGCCTGTGACATTTTATTAAGATGGGGGTTGTTTTGAACTATTTTGTAATTTGTTGGAGAGGTCGTTCCATACTCGTTCTCAAGGCTGCACTGGGTCAGCAAGGCATTATGGTTCAAGAACTGAGTTTAACTTTGAAAAACGTGAGTTTTCGCCTTCCTTGCTGTGTTGTGATCGACATACGAGTTCTTAATTTGATTCCGTGAAATTCGCGCAAGTGGCAGTGGCCCTTTGGTA
>LJIJ01003001.1:0-22040 GCA_001718145.1 Orchesella cincta | reverse complement strand
TAGCTAGGGAAAAACTGATGGCAATTAGCCCCTATCGCAGCTAAAAGCTACGAAAATGGTGGGATTAAAACGTTCAAGTGAATAAAAACTAATTTTTACAGGTTATTTTCTACTTTCAAAGGTAGAACTCCTTAAATTAACACACTAGCAACAACAAGGGGTGGGTTTCGAAATTATTTAAAGTCAGAAGTCTTAATTTGTCATTTTATTAAAATATATTTTACAACTTCCGGCTGTCGTTGGGGCGTAATGCCATCAGCTTCCACTTAGCTGATGGTGTCGTTGTGAAGCTAAAGAGCCATATTCTGCTACACTGAAGAGTGCTTAGTGGAAGCTGACGGCAAAATCCCTCTAGGAGTTCAAATTCATTGGTTTACCCAGAAACGATGGTCTTGGGGACAAACCCATTCTTAACTCTGCGTGGGGGCATTTTTCGAGACTTTTATGTGCTGTGTAACATTAATTTATTATTATTGACACTCTTCTCCTTATAATGTTATATAAAAACCCTTGGGGAACTTATATGACTGTCTTCATCTAAGATGAACAAACGTGTTTCACCCCACATTGGATTATCATAAATAGTGATTGGGAATTAATTCCCATGTCTGAGATCCCATGTTTCAGTTTCTAAAAATCTAAGTGACGCCATGTCAAATTCGCGCTCAATGCAGAAAGGGTTACATCAGGCCAACAACACGACATAAAACCAGGGGGGTTTGGGAGCCCAAAATTTCCGGCCCTTAAATTTGCGTAAATTTTGAAGTAGAAAAACCGTTAAAATTAACTTACGGACACTCAAATTATTGTAAATTGTGAAATTTTTTATCCAAAACCTACTGTTTTAAAAAGACCAAACTATAGAGATATTTTATTGAAATTATGTTTTTAGGAGAATTGTAGAAATTTCTGGGGGGTTTGGCCAAAATTCTGGGGGGGGGGGGCGGGGAAAATTTCAGGGGGTTCTGTAAACCCCCCTGGACCCCCCGGTGGTTGCGGGCCTGGGTTACATATAGGGTCAATAAAACCTAGATAACTTTTGAGCTAGACATGTTGGGGACCTAATTCTTTTTGCATGTAATGGCAAGACAATTATCCTGACAGGTTTTAGAATTAAGTTGATTTAAAATACGGACGCCAAAGTTATAGTGGTTTCAAAAAATCATAGATGGTAACCGAAAAAACAAAATCAGAAATTCCAATTTTTCTCCAACTAGCCAACGATATCAAACTTCTGGCATCGGATTCGGTTTCTACATCGCTTTTTACGTATAGGTCTCTAAAACTATTGTCAAAAAGTCACGTTATATGGATTATCTATGGCTTCAAACTTTGAAGACCTTCACTGCTCCAGCGATCGAAATTCGGTGTATGAGCTCCTGTTTTGCATGTTTTAATATGTATTCGGGGGTGAGGAATCCGAGTGTGGCAACAAATAAATCCTAACGAGGAATGAGAAAAATATATTTGGTTGGATCATTTCAAATCAGATGGTGGAGGCACGCCTGTGGGGCAGCATATAACGATCAGTACACCCCTGACTGGCTGCCACTGTAGTTAAAAATGTCAAATTCCTAAAAGATCCGGTCAGGAGTAATCTCCCACGAAACTCACTCAATTTCTCTCCCCAGATAATTCATTTAATAGCAACAGAGAACTTAATAAAGAGACGCAAATGAGTTTTTGAGACATCACTAAAAATTATTTTTGATAAGTTATTTATTTCTCATTTTTGAATATCGGACAACAAATGTTATGTTAAAAGCTTCAAATTTCACATTAAATTAATACAGAATTGATGGCAAGTTAAACAGGAACAAAAGGAACACTCCAATTCCATGGTACTTTTGCAAATGGTTGGATTCATAGATTAGATCGGTCAACCAACATGTTGACCAAACCAGTTTACACTGTAAACAAGAAAAATACATAGTAGTTGATCAAAAACAAAAATGCATACATTTAAAAAGTTTGTAAATAAAAATAAGTTGAATTACAAGTGGTGGAAGACACGTTTTTCTCGCATTTCTCCATGAGGACCATAATCCTGATATTCTGTGGGTTGACACAGGGTCTCAGCTAACAACATGGAAACCGTTAGGACGAACATGAAATTGTGAAAATTCTTCTGGAAAAACATTTTGAAACGCAAAAATTGTCTACAACTTGAATATATTCCACTGAGATGGCTATTTGGCAAACCTGTCAATAAATTCTTTTTGATAGGTTACAAAGCTTGGAAAACTCGAATTTATACAAATTTTTCCGGATGGTTCAAAATCTTTTAACTGTTCACTTGGTAAAACTAAACAAGGAAATATACTTATGTGGTTGGATAGGAGTAAAAATCCATATGACGTTTACTCAGTAATTTGTGGTAGCTGTCAACAATCATAATTTTAACATTCCATTTAATGAGACTACATGCACTCTAAGAAAAGAGACGTTAAAAAGCGCTGTTCACTTGGTAAACGTAATAAAATAGAATGTGGTTGGAACTTAATCGAGTAAATTGAGAGTAAAATTACTTTGGCTTTTTAACTTAGTAATTAAATAAGAGATTGTACCATGTGTTTGTATCGCGTCGTCGTCGTCTGTCTGATACAACACGATAAATTTCGAACCGTTTGACTTTTTGAAGTTCTGTTTTCACCAATCGATAGATAAGGTCAAAGCAAAGGATGAGTTCGTAAATGGGTTATCTGGGATCACGGGAACAAGGTCAAATGATAAGCGTCACATAAACCTTGTGATACATCATTCAAAAGGTATTGTTGTGTTGATGAATATACATTGCAAATTCAAATCGAAAGTTTCAAACCAGGTCAAAAGTCACGATTAATGTTTTAAATGACCAACATAGCTTATGATATACCAATTGAAAGCTACTGCAGTGCTGACTATAAATATGCACTGCAAATCAAAATTTTCGAACAGAGGACAAAGGTCATGCACTTTAAAACGACACACATGGAAGTGAATTATCGTTCGAAAGCTAGTCCACTAAGGATTTTACTTGTGACACTTTTTTTAAGTCGGGGGTGAGGGTTTCCGTAGTTGATCCATTGAGGGCCATTTACAACGTTGGCGTTCGATTCCTAACAGTGAGTCCACGGCATTAAGGCGTATGTCAAAAAGTATGGAGCAGACGTTCAACGATTGGAAAAGAGCCTCGGAGAGTGTATGCAGTTCGGTAAGTAATTCCATAAAGTTTAAACATGCTGCATTATTGCTAATAAGTAAGTTTTGGATGCCAGAGTTTAATATTCTAAGCGAGGATTAACACCTTTGTCAAAAATGGAACTGAAAAATATGACAAAACTAAAAATTATTATCAGTTGCCTCAGAAAAGTGCTTAATGCGTGCACGGCGTGCACTGATTGAGGAATACTAACCAAAATGACTGGCATGTGTATATCTTTTGTAACGGAAAATAATTTTAATGATTTTAACGATTGCTGTTTTGTCACTCAAATTAAACCAAATAATACAAAGTCTTTAAGAATTGGTTGCACTTGTTTCACTAGGTAATGTGTATTCATCTTTGCGTAGAGTAAATAAAAACATGTTCTTAAACTGCTTAGTGTACCCTGCCCGTTATAAACATTAGGTATGTTTCAATAAAAACGAGCTTGCAGAATGGAGAGTAAGTAGACGAACTGACATGAACATCTTCATCAGTTAAATATGGATATTCAACTGAAGAAGTCAGTCCCCTTGTCACTTACGATATATACATGCCACGATCGTTGTACGAACAATGTTTAAGTTCATTCCATGTAGGTATTGAGTCTTGGCTGGGACCAAGTGCTGCGGCAGGTACCTGCATATAGGACCCCTCTTTTTCAAAATTTTGAAGTAAGTTTCCAAAAAGTGGTTTTCTGTGCTATAAATAACCTTTTCTCAACAACCATTTTCACCCTTGGTGATAACTTATGCGCATGTATTATATGACTGAATTTAAAATTTCAATTCAATTAATTTTTTACCTGTGAATTGAATTGATAGGAACTGAAAAAGTGAAAAGGAATGGTTTAATAAATTCGACATTGAATTTGGAATTGAAAATCCTGTATGAAATGAACTTCAATCAACGGCTGATGCTCCGAATGGAATAGTATGTTCTCAATTTAATTTTTGCTCTTCTCATTTCAATAACACGTACTGATGCAAATACAGTGTTAAATATCACTAGTAACATTGGAAACTTTCCCATTCTACTGAATATAATATCAGCAACGGTAGTTGCCTATCCTATAAATATAGTGGAAAGTGGACTGGGAATTACTGTGAACCTCAATGGAATGATGATGCTTAACCAGAGCAAGGACGAGATTAACGAAGTAAAATTACTCAAATTCCCGTTAAACCTTTGCTTACAGATTGTCTTTCGTGATCCGTGCCTATCTTCCGGGTTTTTGTGCCAACGGGTGACGCCAAATCTTCCTCAGATGACTTCTACCTGCTTTTGAGTAGCAGTTTGGAAACCAAAAATCACACAAACCAAAACACTACTAATTTCAGATCATCTCGTAACACTATCTACTTTTATTGTACGTGATGAAAGAGTTACAACGTAACACTCAAATAACTGTGGAATTGTCAAGCAAAACTTCACAACATGGATATATTAGGAAGAGTGTTACACAATTCTTCAAGACAATTAGAAAAAT
Organism: Orchesella cincta; assembly: GCA_001718145.1. Classification (NCBI taxonomy): domain Eukaryota; kingdom Metazoa; phylum Arthropoda; class Collembola; order Entomobryomorpha; family Orchesellidae; genus Orchesella; species Orchesella cincta. The sequence continues at coordinate 17,367 of LJIJ01003001.1, read as the reverse complement.
AAGAAATATCAAATATAATGATATCTGCCGAAATCCAAAATCTACAAGTCATACGTAACAGGAGAAGCGAGAGTGGGAAGTGTATTCTTTTCACTTTTACTAATCTCTGTATTGCCTAATGCATCGTCATCTGCCGTACCACTCTAATGCGCCTCCTTCTCAAACTATTCTGCCGTTCCTTCTTGACATGATAATAATACAAAACTTCAAGCGCGTCATTTATATCGTAGGTTGCGCAATATGCTAATGAAAGGTATTCATTAAACGGTACAAACACAGCTGACACGAACAACCAGAATTTTTGCCAAGTTTTTGGTAGAAACAATTTGTATGCTTCCTGTTTCTTTATGATGAAACATTTATTGAGGAAACCTCATTAGCTAAAGCCAATCTTGTTCACACTGATTACAAATTTCAGTAATTAAAGCACGTGATGACATTTTATTTTTCAAAATCGAGTTAGAAAATTTCCTTTTTGAACTTAAGAGGAACTGGAGTTGTTGTTTGGTTCACATATACTAGATAACAAAACGGAGAAATTTCTACCGTTCCAAATTCTTGATTTACCGAAAACTTAGAGGGGTATGAGTGGTAACTTTATTTTTATTGAAATGTGTAACTCCTTCCAAATAATACGCTCACAAATGATTGCTACCAAAGAATTTGCATTTACAGTATTTCTATAAATATTTTCCATTGAATCAGATCTGAGTACAAATTCAATATTGCATTCAATGTGTTGCATGATAAATGCTGCATTTAAAGTATTACGGCGAATAAATGTAGCACGCCAAATTTATAAAAACATTTACGGCTTGCAGTGTATGTAGATTATATTTTTTTACTTTGAAACCCTTTTTAATACATGGTTTTAATTTACTGGTGTTATTGCAAAACATTAATAATACTATGCAATTTAATTACCAGATTCTTACTGTAATATTTACGGCATCGAATATCTACTTTAACTTACGGGCAAAGTACGTAGTCGATTGGACACTGAATCAATCGACTTGTGTAGCAGTTTGTAGACACTCATGAATAACTAAGATGCCAAAAATATTACCTTTGAATGCGCACTTTTTTGTCCGTGGCAAAGGTTCAAAGTTTTGAAAATGGCTGCTTCTGACAAATAAGTTTTATTTCAACCTCTACAAAGCTGGAGTGTAAGTTTTATCGGTTTTTGTCCTAAAACTTGAAAACTTTAAATTTTCGTGAAGTCAAACAATGGCAGAGGTACATTATCAAAAACTCAAACGTTGCCCAAAAGCAGAAGATGCATTGCGACTACAAATTTCGGATATGAGTAAGCGACGCGAGGATCTTCTTTCCCAAGTCTTGGGATGTCTTTTCAATTAATTTTGGAATCTTTTGGGATGCTCTTGTGAGAAATACCGCGTTAAATTGAATTTAACAAATGATTGAGCTGTACTTGAGTAAACAGGGACAGCATTGTTTTTACTAATTTACGGTTGAAACATCCACTTATATACGAAGAAAAGTTAAGTCAACTTTAATTAGCCTTCTCCACCGCTGGTGCAGCTAATGTGATTTCAAAAAAAATACCGACTTTAAGTTAAACCCCATTCTTTTTGTACAAAATTTCTTGCGAACAAGGTCTAATATATTGACAGAAAATGCCCTTTGAAATTTGTATTCTATAGAAAAAAGGACAAGAGTCTTCTTCTTCATTCTGCAATATCGCGTGTATTGTTACACGAGGATGCTGTGAAGCCCCCAAGATGCTGTTGGATGCTTTTCGTTCAAGGATGCTTTAATATGCAGTTTTTATGGCTTTTTCAAAAAAATTAAAAAGTTATATATTTTAAACTGTGCAGTGAAGGTGGGGATTTTCCAAATATCCAGCGACCAACATATCAGAGTTAAGGATGCTACAAATGCTGTTTGATGGCTTATTGGTCGCTTTAAATATGAGTTATTTATAAGTGTCGACCATTTTTTCAAACAGGGGTATTCGTAGTCCGATCGACTACGTCCTCGTGAGTACTTATATTCACCGGTCGTTGGGGCTCACAATAGAGCAGAGAATAATAATTGCTTTTTAAATTCGTTGGAGGTAATTATACACGATTTTGCCAATGTTATACATATTCCTGATTTAATCTCAGTCTCTTGTCAAGATATTACTTATTGCTGTGTTACGTGTATGGATATTCATAACATACTGTCACACATTAGGACTAAACAAGCAAACATTATAAATAGCATGAAGCCTATTACATGCCATTTTGAACTTCTCGTGCTCCAATTGGTTAGCATACATAGATGTAGTTTTTTTTTTTTTTTGAAAATTTCATATATATAGAGCAAACGACGCCCATTATAGCGCGGACACGAGTAGAGCAGCATGAAGGACTCAAAAAAAACTCTCCGCCCGGATTTTTACGTAGGCAGCCACCGCATTTTTCAAAGCTTTCGCGTACCCAGTCCCCATTTTCTGTTGTGTTGTCATCAGATATATAATTTGGTGTGTTATCTCAAGTAGACCAAGCTTCCATACTGTTGCAGACCCGCTGATTCTATAGTCAACAAAGAGGTTCTCTAACCAATGTCGTGAGCGGAACCCTCTCCAGTACTCTTACTTAGGTAGAATTTTCGGTTACACTTGGCAGTAAATCCGCCAACCGTCCTTCGTAGCAAGTTCACCATACAGGGGCCAGCCTCCGGCGATATACGTGACCGAAGGTGGCATAACGCATACCTCGTTATCCCCACTAGTAGTATCCCAAAAGCACTGTCGACTAGCTAGTCTTGGTCTCGTAGATGGTGCGTTTCCAAACTCAGATAAAAGCTGGCAATTATATATGTTTTTCAATTTTCTCCGACTTTAAAATCCATTTGAAATGGTCAGGCTGAAAGATCGGTCGTCGTATCCAATAGTTTGTAGGCCTTTTTGTAAACAGACCTCGTTAGGGACATGTATTTATTCTCTTCTGGCATGCTGAACTAATGCCATAACTCGTTATCACCTGACCTCGTAGTACGGAATGAATTATGGAAGGGCAGAAATGCTGGTTCAATCACGGGAGCTTGGATTGGTACCGAGCTGTGTATAGCGCTGCCTAAAGGCCAATTCTCAGCCTAAATCTACACTTCGACAAGGTAATCTGCAGATGATCGTGTTACGGATTTAATAGCAACTATAATACAGCGCCCAGGAGACTAAAACAATACCAACAGAGTCTCATGTAAACGAGCTATCCAATGGAGGACACCACTTTCCCGGTTAATACTTGCTTGTTTCCTACTACAGTAGAATGCCATGTAGTCGTATGCCCGGGAACGCATTATGAGGTCAACCGTTTTGCCTTTTATATTTCTGAACCAATATTTACTCGGGCTGTACATGAATTGACTGTCTTCTAAATCCTCAAACTCCTTCCGCTCCGAAGCCAATTGAGCGTCGTAGATTAAAAGAGTAAAATTATGCACCCTTGAAAGTGAGAGTAGCGCCATCACTTTGTAATCACAATGACTCGTGGTTAGTTGAGATCGGAATTTAGAGCACCGATGAACAAGATCAAATTTTATTACTCCAAGACTATGAAATAGTGAAACTGGAATCTGTCGTTTATTTCCCTTAAACAACTGTCTCGATGTAGTTGATTGGTGACTGAATTCCTAAAGTCTTTGCTTTAAACGCAACGACGTGGACAGTACTCGTTACACATGTAATGCCAATATACAACTACTTTCATTTCACCATGTTTCCCCTTTCGTTTTTCCAGCTCTACCAGAATCTTGCTGGCAGGCCATTTCTGAATGAAGAATTGCACTTTGTAATTGAGCTTTTCAAATATTGCGTCGTTATCAACTATGAAAAATAGAGGGTAAGCCGATACTGCAAAATTCAAGTAAAAGACAGTTCCCATAACATCATTCATGTACCTAGTTTTTAGTTCCCGGTCAGCAGAGTAATTTGGTAGAACTGGAAAGAGAATAATGGATGAAAGGTCATCATGGCGCGAAACATGTCTTGTAATTTCTTTCATGTACCCTCGTCCTAGCACCACATATTGTACACATTGCTGTGACCATGCACGGTTTGAAGATGGTTCCAGGAATATATTATATTTTTCGTGGCTTTCCTCGATTGCTTGTAGTTCCTCAAAACCGTGCAAATAAACTATAATGGAACTAAAATTTGAATGTTTAAGAAGTAAATCTAGTAGTCGCAAACCAAAGGATTTACAAGCAGGTAAATTTACAACGCAGCAGAACAAAAGTAAAATTATGTGGAGTGTAAATCGAATGCTTCTTATTTTCTTCATTGTAATAAAAGTAGACTGCATTCGTTTTGAGTATACAATATTACATAACTCTAAGCTAAAATTAAATTCTAAACTAGAAGTTTTTATAGCGTAGTTCCAATTTTATACAAATACGAAATTTTCAACAAATGGAAATGTAGATGTTCGATATACCAACTTCTAAACTAAAAGCTTTAGCAATAGTGACGAAAAGTTTTGCTTACCACACGTCTTCCAAGGCATATAATTATTTTCCAACACAATTAATACCAACCTTTGCGGAAATGAGTTTTGGAATTGAACTACATAAGAGGTAATTTGTCGGCTGATAGAAACTGTGGCCGTCGTTATATAGCAATAGCAATTTAATCCCTGCGAAGCCTGTTTAATTTAAAACGGTGGCAGTGGAGAAATACAAAGCATTCTCTTTTAAGTTGTATAACCAAAAAACTAATTAGAAACCATTTTTTATTTCTTCTCTAAAGTAGTTTTATATGCTTACCAAATTAATTTCCTTCATCAGATTTATGTTGAGATTTTATAACATTTAATAAACAGGCTAATGACAATGACAGGCTTACTCAGTTTGGCCGTTAAAAAGCTACAAAATTTTGCAGTATTTACAAAAAATGTATATTAAATGTTATACCAAATAAAATAATTTATTTGGTCTGCATCTGTGTGTGTCTAAGCATCTATGTTTGGTCCTCAGACATGACTTGAATGCCTGTACATTTAAGACAATGCCTCGAAACATGATTATATTTAGAGACAAAAAAGGACAGAAACAAAGACAATTTGCAACTCACCAATAGAAATATTAAATACAAAGGAATCCTGGTCACACGGCTGGAAATCAATCAAGGATCCTATCTCACCAATAACAAAATATCCGTAGCATATAATAATTTAAATGTGTGAAAGTAAAATAATTATGATTTCCGAAAATTGAATAGGTTAGAAAAGCAATTTTAGAATTTGTTAATGTCCTGAAGAAAGCGTAGAGTTTTGCGCAGAAAGCTAGACAAGAATAAACTTATTAAAATGTCCTCTCCAAACGTTACATTTGAATATAGATCCTATCTTAGCTTTGATATTGTGTTTTTCGTAGATTATGGTTTGGTATTAATTTGCAATGAACCAGGAGTCCGGTCTGTACTGTCAAAGATTAGAATACAAGTAAACCTACCCTAATATTGTGACGTCATTCCAAATGTGTTGTTTTCTAAAATATTGAAAAATAAGCGGGCCCTCATGTGCCATCCAATTAAATCGGTTTGCCTTGCTTCAGTTAATTATTTTCTGACTGAAGGTTTTCTAGGCAGAAAAACTACTTCAGCCAGGGTTTCGTGTCAGAACTATTTTATAATTTCGACAGATTGCGAAATGAATTTCATTAGTCATGTACTGAAGTAAGAAAAATATTTCTAAAGTCGACAAAAAAGTTTCAAAAGTACTAATATCTTGTAGTTCAATTAACATTTCAAACAAACAGCGAAAAGAGGAGACTCCAGTTTTGATTTCGCACAATTCTGAAGATCATATTTCAGACTGAGGATAGCACCTTTTCATTTTGTTGTTGTTGAAACGTTGAAGAAGTAAATCCACCCAAAACTCTTGCTGCGATAATATTTAGTGAAGTTTGTAGTACTAACTAAGAAATTCTTAGTAAGAATTTAGTGGAATCCTTTCGAGACTGGAGCATAGAGAATAATACCTCTCGTGCCGGAATTTGAGCTTTAGTATTTTGAATATCTATTTAACATGCTTCATTATCTTTACTATCATTATCATTCCTTAAACTTAACCTAATGAATGTCATGTATTGTAAATTATGTCCTATTATTGATTGATTATGTGATAAATGCTATAGAATTTAAAATCGATTAATGAATGAACATCTGCTTTTTATTTAGAATTTAAGAGCAACAAACTTCATCAACCGTGGCATAATCGACGAAAGATCTGCATGATATAGGGACGAGTGTAGCAAAATTCATAAACCGAAGCGACTTCTTAGCGACTCTGCTTCGGCTAATCGCGGAAGTATCGCAAGTACATCGCTTCTAGATAGTGCGCGTTTATCCCACTTTTCGCTTGAAGCTCACTACGATTTCATGTAGGTCGCTTTGAATTCCTAAGCGATAAAGTAGATCGAGTTTGCGTCGATCACGGCGATTTATGCCAATTGGGATTTCAACACTTCCAACGCATAAGTTGCAAGTTGCCCGCAGCTGATTTTTATGAATAACAGTACTACTTACCAAGAAAAAAGTTTTTAGCGGCTAAGTACTTTCAAGAAACTGCACTTTTCGAATTTCCAAAGGATATAACTCAACTCGATTTCATTAAGATGGAAGATATAGTCAAAAGCCAACTACAGAACGTCATCCCATTTTTACCTAATGTGTGGGGCAAGTTAAAATGAGGGTTTGTTCCGAATCGTTCCAATTGGAACGCAACTGTATCTTTTGAAGTGCAGAACCAAAAAGAGTTTTTGGTTCAGGACCATTTAAATCTAGCGCCTTGCATGCAATATGATGTAAGTGCCTTCATCGAAATGGCAGATGATGTTGAAATTAGCTACCGTGTACTGTGTACTGCTGGAAGTGACTGGTAAGCTGTAACAGCTGAGGAAATTTGCGGCAATCTGAAAGACATGACGTTTTTGAATGACAAGGACGACTTACACTTGCTGAAATTCGAACGATGAATTGAGGTTGAACTATGACCTTGGAATGGAGTTGATAATGCTGGAACTCAAATGCTAGATTGCCTGGAAATTCAAACCGCTCTGGTTGGAAATTGTAAATTTACTTGCTCCATTTTAAGTTATTTGTTTTTCCTTTCTATTGAAAGTACGTGTGATACAAGGTTTGACATAAAATCCATCAAAATTTATAAAAATGTTTTTATCCTATTTTGTTAGTGTCATTTCATGAAATGGTTATATTATAGAAATTATGTTAATGTATTACAATTATTTGAGATTTTTGTCTTACGCAATTAAACACAATATTTAACTGAATTCCCTATAAACTGAATTTTACTGGATGAAATTTCATATATCAAACAACTCTATAGTTTCGTCTTTGAAGATGAATAAAATTAACAACAATTACGTATTATCATAATTAGAAATAACATTTTGAATTTGCTTGGTGACTTTGTTTGTTAAATTGGAAAAACGGCAACAACGCGATAAAATTCTTTCAGATTTTTTATTAGCAACAAGTTATTGCACATCATATAATAAATACTCACAATTGTGATTCGTGTTGTGCAGTAGTCTGTAGTTTCAGTATTTTACTTCGATTCTTAGCAAGATAACTTCAACATACCAACTTATAAAAAAGAGCAAAAATTTGATATACTCTGGTCATTAAATTTTTCAGTAGAACACATATATTCATTATTATTTAATCGAGCAATGGCACAATGAATTACAAGCACCCTTTTGCTCTATGTTAGTGCTTTTAGACTAAAATTGAAACAAGTAGGGTGCAATAACCCATTTAACAATTTAAATATTAAAACATGGGCAGCATTTTAAAATCGTGCACAGATCTAAAAACCTCAGATTTTAATGTTACATACTGAAGGTTTTGAATAAAACTGGATTTTCGTAACTGTTTTGAACAATTTCCATCCACGTTTTTATTTAAAGAGTACCAACGAGATATTATTTAGGTAGTATAATATAACTGTTTGACACACGAATCATGGAAATCGTGGGACATTGAGCAAAAAAGACCATCTTTTTTAGAGTTAATACCACCTTGAACGAATCATACCACAAACCTTCACTTCAAACACCTTGTTCTGGAGCTTGTTTATACATAAACTAGTTCTCCTGGTATGTCAATGCTTGTTTAATTTAGTATTTATTGTTTTTTAATCAATTCTCGGACACGGGCTCAATTCTGCTCTTTTGGCACCATATATCGGATGATTGTATAGGTGAAGATGGCGCAAGCTTTAAAATGTACACACATTATCACATTGTGGAGCAATATGTAAAAATTACTCTTTCGTTTACAAGTGCTTGTGCTACGCGGGATCGACAGTTTGTGGCAGATTTATGTGTTATCATTAGAAATGATTGAAACACTTTCTTTGTTCTGTCAAAGATATTATCCTCAGCGTAACTCAAACCCCACTCCTTTTATCTTGCCGGATGATCATTGTCTGATTATGTTAATTTTTAAATAGAAGAGAGGTAAGGATATAGAGGCTTTGTTGAAACCGTTCGTTGTTAATGAGAAACGGTAAACACTACTATCAAGTATTTTTGTTTAAAAATGTACAGTATGCTAATAAATAAATAATTGCATCGTTCAAATTCGCAATATACTATTCGATTGAGTAGTGGAGCCAAGGGCCCTCCATGTTCATTTTCTATCCCAGCCAACAGTCATCTCCACTCCGGTGAAGCAGATAAAGAATGATTATAGTAAAAAGGTCATTTATTTTAACAGTTTAACATTTTTAAGACAGAAGCAGTAATATATTTGTCTTCAAATACTGGTGTCAACATTATATCGTGCTAAATAATACAAATATTCCTCAACAAATGCAATTGGGTTTCTTAACATAACCTAGCGAGTGTACGTGCATCGTGTTATAGGTATAAAATACAATTGATTACAACTAATAAACTTTTTATAAACATATAACACCACATATTTAAACGCATAAATACACAAATTCTACAAAATGTTACATTTAAAAAACACATTTTTGGTTATTCGCTTCCTTAAAAAAGCTAAACGAATATAACAAATTGAGCTGCAACCGGTCACAACAGCTTCACAAATTCTAATTCTAACTTCCACCACAAATATAAGCAAAGCAAAAAGTAGACCTAATGCTAAAACAACAAATACAACAGCTATATTACCTTGCAAACTTGATATAACTTCACCAGCAGAATCTTCTTCCTCACCATCTTTAACAATTTGTATTCCGCCACTTTCGGCATATAATAACCATAAACCGTCCACCACTCCAAATTCCGCTCATATGCAACCCATCCATTTTTCTTAGAACTCGGGGGCTAACCCAACGGACAAACACAAGAACATGGTGAGTGTTAAACAGCGCTTTTCTGCTTAAAAATACTTTTCCCTTTTTGCTTTCTTTTCTATTCAAGTGATAAAAGACCGGGTAGGCGTCAGTATCGGGTAGAAAAAATGCAGTGTTGTTACATTCATTAAGGAATGGATCTTGCAACAAACTTGTTTCATTAAGCATATATTTCTTCCAAAGCGGGTGAACTCGCGTGTGATTTATCATATATTCCGACCTTTCTGACAATTTTTTTGCAGTTAAAGTAAGGTGGGTGACGACGTCGTCTGCCGACGCAAAATGGTATAGTTCACTAGGTATTGTCATTGTGTAATGGCTAATATTCTTTATCCAACCTAAACCCATTTGAACTAGATTGCCGTAGGCTGCAAAGTTAGAACACCACCTACTACGAATTCTTGTATACACTAAAGTTGTTTCCAGTGCATCGAGGTAATCAATGGAATGGGCGGCGGTAGCGTGTTTAGTATATTTTATTTTTATAAGCGTACTCAACACTAGACCAAAACCAAACACGGACCGAGGGCTAGTTGCAACTTTCGATTCTTAATAAACTTTTCCGATATTGGATTTCCTTGCTCAAAAAGTGCCCTTATTGTTGGAAGAAACACTGAAAAAAGGTTATTAATGTCAAACATTTTCTCTCGAAAGTCACTCGTAGGCAAGGTCTTGTCAACATTTATTACCACGACTGCCACAACAGTCACGGCAGACATGGCAATGCCGATCCAAATCCAAATGGGTGGCTCAAATATATTGAACAGCTCCGCAAATGGCAATTTGGTGATAGGTGCCGCTCCGCAACTCAAGAACAATAGTTTAGTATTGTGAAATTTGTAGTGAGCTTGATCAACGTTGCCTAACTGTCCAATAAAGAAGTCAGGAACTGGACTAGTTTCATAAGCTGGTATTCCATCATCGGTTGTTTGCTCTTCGTTTAGTCCAAAATTCCATAACTTCATGCTGAAAGTACCGTTGCCCACTACGATTTGATACAACAACCTAATTTCAAACTCATACTGAAGGTTTGATAGGTAAGAATGTCGCCGGAACAGTAAATGGTAAGGGTTTACGCTTTTGTAGAATATCCAAATGTTCTATTCTATCAAATTAACCATTTATGCTAATTATCATATGCCTACGTGCAGGTTTTCTGTCTCTTGTAGAATCAGCTCTACTCATGATCCTTTATTGATTTAGCCTTGAACCAACCAAGCTAACTTATACTTAATACCAGCTCTGTACATATTCTTGTCATACCTGATCTATCTGTCTGCAATAAAGACTTAGGCAAAGAACACACACCGCGTGCAAACCTCGGTCTCTCTTTCATATCCTCATATAAATACACTACATTTTGGCGACGAGGATATTTCTTGTATCTACGCACCGTGAGTTTCTTTTCGCCCGGTAGACCAAAAACTCTAAGTTTTTTTCTCTCTTATGAGTGCTAACGGTGATCCTGACGCTGATACTGACTAAAGTTAAAGTTGAAGTGAAAGTTGAAGCAGCCGCAGTTCAAGCAGACAAAGTTGAAGTTATAGACCTTGACAGCGAATCTTCAAGTTCCGCATCATCCGTTTCAGCCAGCACATCATCATCAATTCCAGTAGTTCCTGGTTCTTCCACTGCTCCTCCAGATCCGACTTCTTCCGCTCCTCCAAAAAAGAAGAAAAAGAAGAAGAAGACCAGAAAAATGACAACCGGCACCATCGGCGTTCTTCAACCCTTCGACTCAACACGAGACGACTTCGAAATGTGGTTTGGCACATTCGAAAACTACATCGTGGCCAATGGGTTGTGCCAGAAAACTGATGCTGCTCGCTGTGTAGGGATCTTTCTTCGTCAATTGGGATCTCAACCTACACGCTCCTGTCCAACCTGTGTGCTCCAATTTCGCCTTCAGATTGCCCCATTTCAATCTTGAAGACCAAGATGATGGACCACTTCAAGCCCGCTCCCAAGCACTAGCTGAGCGCTATAAATTTTCTGGAAGAAAGCAGAAAGCTGGAGAATCCGTCAACGACTTCCTTGCCGCACTCCGTACTCTTGCAGTTCACTGCAAATTCAAAGAACCTTGATGAACAAATACGGGACCAATTCATTTTTGGGTTGTTCAGTGAAGCAGCACAACGAAAACTGTTCACTAAAGACGACACCATATCTCCTTCCCGATACTGTTCAGTTGCCCTTGCCCAGGAAGCCGCAGAAAAATCTACCGCCCTTGTTCGGGGTCATCAACAGCAGCCGCCTTCTGCTCCGACCTCAACCGACCAAGTTAACAAAACTTCCCAATTCAGGTCTCAACGTAACTCCTCTTCATCAGGAAAGGGGAAAGGGAAGCCAAATTTCAACAGGACAGCACAAAAGAAGCCTGATCAACAGAATTCATCACAAACTGGTAACAAGCAAAATAATCAAAATTCAAATAAGTCAAAATCTTGTTCCGGTTGCAATTCTGATCAACACGCTCGTGGAAATGCCACACAAAAATTCCAAGTGCTACAAGTGTGGCATCATGGGGCATATTGCACCAGCATGTCGCAAAGGCAATACGAGTGACAATAATCATCTCAGCCTCGACATCGTCACTGACCTCAACAACGTGAGCACCGTCAAAAGAAAATTATCTCACTCGAAGTCAGCATTAATGGCCAGCCTCATATCATGGAATTGGACACTGGTTGTGAAACCAGCATCCTCTCAGAGGAATTTTGGAGAGACATTCTCAAGTCGCCCCAGCTCCAAAATCCAATTTTGTGTTCAGAACCTACACCAACGCAACTTTCCGTCCAAAAGGAGCTCTGCAGTGTGTACTTGAACACAACAATCAAAAAACAAACTACAGCATTCCTGTGAGTTCAGGAACTCACTTTTTGGACGCGACCTACTTCGCATTTCAAGATCAACTGGGACAAAGTTCAGCAGCAGTGCAACAAAGTCAACACCACTTCCACTGACGCACAGCTGAAGTCATTGCTGAAGGAGTTTGAAGACGTTTTCCAAACCCCTACAGCATCGGATAAAATCCGAAACTTAAAGCTCATCTCATCATGAAGGATGATGCAACCCCACGCTTTTTAAAAGCTCGTCCCATCCCCTTTGCAATGCGCTCAAAAGTAGATCGTGAACTAGACCAAATGGAAGCAACCGGAGTCATCACCAAAATCGACACCAGTGAGTGGGCGTCCCCACTTGTCGTCGTTCCCAAAGCTGATGGCCGAGTCAGAATCACTGGGGACTTCAAAAACACCGTCAACTCTCAGTTGTGTGTTACCCAGTATCCTCTTGCAATCCCCGACGACCTTCTTGCTAACGTAGCAGAAGGGAACAAGTTTAGCAAGATGGATGGCCAAAATGCTTATCATCAAATTGACGTTGATGACAACTCCAAAAAGTTTCTTGTTGTAAATACTCATCGTGGCCTTTTCCGATATAATGTTTTGCCACAGGGTATCGCTTCCTCACCAGCTATTTTTCAACAGTTTATTGATATAATGCTGAAAGAAGTTCCATGCACCGGCTCGTTCCTAGATGACATCATAGCCAGTGGAACTCATGATTCTGATCACTTGGCCAACCTTCGTAAAATTTTGGAGAGAATGCGACATTTCAACTACAAATTATCACCATCAAAATGCGCATTTCTTCAGGAGAAAATTGATTTCCTTGGACATTCTATCTCAAGGAGTGGTATTGAAACCAACTCTGATAAAATCCAAACTATTCTCCGCATTCCAACACCAACCAACGTGACAGAAGTCAAATCTTTTTTGGGTCTAGTGAATTTTTACGGAAAATTCATCAACAATCTTTCCACCATTTGTGAACCTCTCTACCGCCTCACACGGAAAGATATGGAGTTCAAGTGGAGCAAACCCTGTGAAAAAGCTCTCAACACTGTGAAACACCTCCTCACCACCAGCCCAACCCTTGCTCATTTTCAACCCGAAAAGCAAATTGGAATCAGTTGTGATGCCAGTTCTATCGGATTGGGTGCCGCTGCTCATCAAGGAAGATTCGGGAGAAGAAAAACCCATCGCCTATGCATCCAAGCTCTATCTGACACAGAACGGCGTTACAGCCAAATCGAGAAGGAAGGACTCGCAATCATATTTGCAGTTAAGAAATTTTATAAATACCTTTGCGGTCGGCATTTATTATGGTAACAGACCATAAGCCATTGCTCAGCATTTTTGGACCGAAGTCTCATCTTCCCCCACTTGTTGCAACTCGACTCCACCATTGGAGCCTCTACTTATCACAATTTCAATATGAAGTTATATATCGCAAAAGTGAAGACCACGGCAATGCTGACGCTCTCTCCCGTTTACCTCCACCTTCTCAACAAATAAAAGAAAATTTTAGCATCATTGAAAGTAGTATCAACTTTCTCGCTAATCAGCAACTGGACATCCTGCCTGTTACATCTTCAACCATACGAAAAGCTACAGCAAAGGACCCATATTATCAAAAGTTTCCAGTTAATCAAACGGATGGCCACCCAAGCTCAGAGATGAAGATAAGCAGCTACAGCCATTTTTCATTCGTCGTCATGAACTTGCCATCACTCAAGGCGTTATCATGTGGGGAATTCGAGTCATCATCCCCTCATCCCTCATTCAACGCATCTTAAACCAGTTACATGAATGTCATACTGGAATTGTCAGGATGAAAGCAATCGCTCGTGAACACGTTTTTTGGCCCGGAATTGATAAAAGTATAGAAGATATTGCCAAATCATGTGTATCCTGTCAGCAATCTGCAGCAAAACCTCCAAGCGCTCCACCACCCTTGGGCTTTCCCTGAAAAGCCTTGGCAGCGTCTGCATATTGACCTGGCTGGACCTTTCTCAACCGTATGTGGCTAATCGTTGTGGACGCGCATTCAAATGGCCCGAAGTGTTCTGCATGAACAACAACACCACCTCCAGCGCCGTCATCCACAAGTTAGTTGAGATTTTTTCCCGTTTCGGGATTCCGGAGCAGATTGTCTCTGACAACGGTCGTCAATTCACATCAAGTGAATTCACCAATTTCTGCAAAGCAAATTGTGTTAAACACACACTCTCATCTGCGTATCATCCACGCACAAATGGAGAAGCTGAAAGGTTCGTCCGCACCTTTAAAGAAGCAATGAAGGCATCTGATATCAACATTGACCTCGCCTTCAACGTTTCCTCATCTCTTATCGTGTGACACCTCATGCCACAACCAACTCCAGTCCCTCTGAAGTCTTACAAGGTCGTAAGATTCGCACCTGATGGATGTACTCCACCCAAACATCGCCACCTCCGCTCGAGCCAGCCAAATGCAGCAGGAGAAGGGGTACAACACACGTGTAAAAGCTCGTTCTTTCCAACTGGATCAGCCAGTTTGGGTGCAAACCTATGTGAAGGGGGAGGAGAAATGGTCATTGGGCATCGTCATCACTATCCTTGGTCCAGTCACCTATGTCATCAAAATCGGTGACCGGACATTAAGCGGCATGTGGATCAAATGCGAGCCGCTCTCAGTCAGCCACCTCGTTCCACCTCAGACCAGTCTGAAGAACCGCCAGTTTCTACTCCACCTTGAGATGTCCTTCATCATTCCGTCAATAACTTTATACATGCATTCTCTTATTTTTTCTTGTTGTAATCTCGATGTATGTTTCAAAGTAGGAAGGAGGAAAATGTAGAATATCCAAATGTTCTATTCTATCAAATTAACCATTTATGCTAATTATCATATGCCTACGTGCAGGATTTCTGTCTCTTGTAGAATCAGCTCTACTCATGATCCTTTATTGATTTAGCCTTGAACCAACCAAGCTACCTTATACTTAATACCAGCTCTGTACATATTCTTGTCATACCTGATCTATCTGTCCTGGCAATAAAGACTTAGGCAAAGAACACACACCGCGTGCAACCTCGCGTCGTCTCTTTGCATATCCTCAAATATGAAATACACTAACTTTTAATGCTGGCCTTCTGCCACCTATTTTGAAGCACGCGATTTCTGAAGATCTCCATAAATTGTGTCCATGCCAGTGTAAGTTATCTGTATTGGAATTTAGGACTTTAAAGTTTTCTTCAAGACTCTTTTTTGAAAAGGATTTTCCAATATTTATGGGGATCGATTCCATTTTCTGATTTGTCTTACAATACCGGCAGAAAAGAACCACATCTTCCAACCAGAATACAGAGGGAGAATGCATATCTTTTAAAAATGTCAGCTCCTCTCGAGATGTAGTAACCCATAGATGCGGTAATGCATTATACCCTCCCGCAAGGGAATTCTGCCATGGTTTCAAAATACTATCATCCTCTGCGCACCATTGGCTTACAATTACGTCGTAAATGGTTCTGGATTTTATGTTTGGTGTCATTACCGTCGAATCAAATTCCACCTTTTCATATGTGTAGGTGACAGTGTGAGCCCAGAAGTTTTTGTAGGTTGTTGGGATTACCATGCGAACAACGTTAGAATACGGAGTTATTTCGTGGTACAGTGGGTTGGCGTTTCGACTTGGAGGAAAAAGATACCAGTGGCTTTCACAATACCAAGGTTTAGATTTAGCACTGTTGTCTACAAGAGGTACATCAAAGCAGTCCAGATAACGAACCATTTGCGGTTGACACCAAACCATTCCAGATTTGTTTTTGGGATGAGGCATTTTTTCGAATTGGAATGTTCTTGTGAACTCGTCAGTGAAACCATAATTTGGCTCGATTTTGTACTTTACTCGGACAACATCATATCTTGATAGCACAATTGGATTTTGAAATGGTTGCAAATCTATTCCGTTGTAGTTGATTATATGATTCAAGCATCCTGGCAAGCTGTTGATCTTCTCGTGTAAATTACCAACTTGAATGTCGCGCCCTTTCCAGGTGTTCCAGTTTGAAGTTTTGCCACGATACTCAGAGTATTTGCGGGATACTTCAAGGAAGGTTTTGGAATCAGGATTTACAATTTCGTGATATGTTATAGCAAGGTTTAATTTGAAATGTACTGCAAATGTCCAAATTTGGATCAGTTTCCATGAAATTGATTTCAACATCCATTTAAACAGGATTCATAATCGTCCTACAAATTAGAAAGTAAAATGCTTGCCTTTTTACAGTGATTGAAATCAAGGGCCTTAAGTTAAACGTCCTTTTTCCGTTGACTGCGATACAACGCGGGTTTGGCGAGAGTTGAAGCTTGTTTGCGCCAAAAGGCTAACTGATATTGTTTGTATTGGTTCCCTTAAAAGCATTAAATATTCGTTTAATTAATGGCAAAGTGCAAAAATAACTCAAAATATTACATATTTTCCTACCATTATATATATAATTGGTAACATTACGTGTTGTTAAATAACTTCCTCGAAGCTTTTGTAAGTTCCTATTAGCAGACATTTTTGTCATGCTATTATTATCACGTGTAATAGCAAATATTATTCTTAAATACAGGCACACCAACATGTTTTGGTATTTTGTATTAGCAAATTTTTAGTATAATTAAATCGATGTTCGCATCACTTCAGGTTGTAGTCTAGATTTCCTGTGTGTTCTTGTTTTTGAAAAGTTTACTTAAAACCATCACTGTTCTACCTGTTTCAGTTTGTCCTGGAAAATGTTTTTTGTATCATATGTATGTTAGCTTTGTGTAATTCCAGGTAAACGACAAAATAAATCAGCTGCTAAAAGGGTTTCGAAGATACCTGCAGAAACCACTTAAAGATTTTGTAAAATTTATGATATATTCTTTGCTGAATGTTTTATTTTTAGCACTTGTGTTGTCATTTACTTTATTGCCAAGTTAAGCCTGACATGCTTCAGTTTTTTTAAATCTACCCGGTTTTTTATGGAACATGTTTGATTTTTTTTTTTTATTTTTTTTTTTTTCGTATTGGTTTTTGTTTTTTTTTGTTTAGAACCAAATACTACTATAAATCTCAAAACATTATTTAAAAAAACTTGTCCACTTGATTGCGGTTTCAACGCTAAATATTTTAAATCCTTAACATCAATGTACCA
>LJIJ01003000.1:0-22043 GCA_001718145.1 Orchesella cincta | reverse complement strand
TTCCAAAGCTAGCGTGAAGGCAACCAGACTTATGTTGGGTGGGCGTTGACTTTCCTCCAATCTCCATGATGCGCAGTGACCTCGATGGAAAGGGATTGCCGGTATGACGCAAATTGCTGGAGGACACCAAAATCTTGACTCACTGTCGATCATGGAGACATTCGGTGTTGCAACAACTTCCATTTTTAAACTCTTCTTTTCAAGAAGGTCATCAATAATGGTCTTCCAGGATGGGTGAACGAGCCGATACGGAAGCAGGGAGTTTTACCAGAATCCAAGTTCTTCAAATCATCTCGAGCATCTAAGATAACATATATATGGATTGAGTTTCAATCTGGTATTTTGTAAACTCACAAAAAGTCACACTAATTTGAAACAATAATCAATTACTTAAACTTATCTGGAGGTAACTCAGTAATTGGTGACGGCAGTTCCGCTTCCGAAATAGCAGCATCGAGCATCTTCTTCTTCATACTTCTTGTTACGACGGCATTCTGTTCCACTTTGGACTTGCGACTTGTAACAAGCGAAAACAATTTAAAATGTAAAACCGAACAGTTGGTAATGGGATAATTATAACAATGTGTGAGAACAAATCAGCTCACAGTTGATATTAAAACGCCGAGCTTCCTCTGTCACTCGTTTTACTCGTCCAAATATCGATAACGTTGACCTGGTTTGTAATAGGAAACGAAATTGATGAACCTCCACTTGCTCGATAACTACGGATCACTGATACTCGACGATTGATAGTTAATACTAAAATACAATTACTTTGTAATACCAAATTTACAAACAATGAGCTAAAAATCACTCACGTGGATCTATCTGAGGATTTGATCAACGACAAGAAAATTCGTTCTCTTCGCCTTTCTGGTTCATACTCGATCTTCACTCATGTATGAACGCATTAGCCTAAAGCCATAGATTTTAAGTGTATTCTGGCTAGCGAGACGGGTTCAAATTAGTCCAGCAAAGCAAGCATGTGCGCACAAACATCAACACTCGTACTTGCATTAACTTGTTTCGTTGCTGATTATCATTCACTCCTTGTGTAATTTGGCGTTAAAAACTTCTGCCTGACGTATAACGTTTATATTTTCTTAGTCGCAGACGTTAGCAACTTAAGGTAATAGTTGTTGTCACAACTCCAATGTTGGAACCGAGGTAATCAATTAGTTTCATTGCAGAAATGTCTCTCCTGATTAAAGGAACTTTAACCAAAGTCAACCTTGACTTTGTTTTCCATTCCCTCATTTCGATTTGGGACCACATATTTCAAAGTTGCCCGGCCCTGACCTTGTTTTCCGTGATGAACAGTGTCCAGAGTGGAATCACTGTTGACGTCTCGAAAGACAACGTAATTTGTAACAGACTCAAATGAAAGTAAGTACAAATTCTGATGAATATAAATCCACTCGATTCCCTTCAGTGTGAAAATCATAAATAACTTTGGTCTAGTAAGTTGTTGTAATGCAAGTTTTATTCCAATGAAATAAAGGCGAAACAAAAAATATTTATAAAAATACAAAGCTATGTCGTGAATAACACGAATCATATCATGGTTGGGATGTACTAAAAAACATTTTTAGCGCACCAAAAAACTAATTTCTTTAAAATACATGCAGTGTCCAAACTACATGTCAAAACCAGATACTCTGTTGTCACCACACCTTTGGTGCTATCTGAAACTTCGGCATTATTTTGAAACCCCTTCCAGCCAACATTGACCCAAACCGTTCCAACAGATCCCTCCGTTACGCCATCCTCTGCAGTTATTGAAGCGTACGCTATGAAACTCCGCCAATCATAATCATTGATCCAATCTCCTGCAGGAACTGCAGTTTTAAGGTAGCTTCCTTGCGATCAACCAACTTATAAACACTGCACTGTTTAATTAGACCACCTGGAATGGTGAGGATCTAAAATTGTTCCTCACTTCATGGAGTGTAACGTTATGAGCAATAATGCAAGAGTTTGTCCGGTAATTAAATTTTCCAGCAAGAATTGAGCCAAGAATCCTACCTCGACATGGGATTAGAGAAGAACCGTATCTTGTTTCAAAACCAAAGCTGTACAGATTGGCCTTTTTTTTAGTCAACTCTTCCACAGTTAGCCATCAATGGCGATAGCAACCTGAACATATTTTAGGTACGTAAAAATTGAAGAAATTCGTACTATACGAAAATTGGCATGAGTAAAAAATATTTAATACACATACCTTGGCAATTATAAATGCTGTTAATGCTGTCTACATCAAGAACACTTAATCCTTGATTGGTATCGCTTCCACACTTTTGCACATTTGATTCAGTAGGCCATCCACCAAGTAAACATACATCTGCAGAGTTGCATTGATAGTGCATTTGACTTGCATAGTCATAAATTCCTTTCACTTCATAATAAAACGGGGACAACGTTTTTGGTTTTCTTGTACAGTTGTTGTTGCTCAAATAGTTGTCCCGATCCTTTCGTTGGTGCTGGTGTCCAAGACCGAGAGTATGACCTAACTCGTGGATCATGGTTGCCTTGGTCCGACAGACACTCCAAATCTTGCAAACTGGTATCCCCCGAACTACACTACCCGCATGTATTGTATATTTCTGCTTTAAACCCACGTCAGCTATTCCACATATGCGGTCATCCACTTCGATACTCACAAAATTTATTGTTCCCGATTCCCACGGTTTAAATCGGATGCAGGTTTTTTGGTGATATTCTTCAATCGCCTTTTTTACCTCAATTATGTCATCCAGCGTTAGCGAATCGTTTAATTTGTACGGAACAACACCGTCAGTCCATAACTTATTTCTAGTAACATATGGACCAGGACCTATGGGCTGAGCGTAAGGGGATAAGGTAGCGGGTTGTATGGCCGGCCTTCAACCCCCACCACTCATCCGGTGTATTACAAATGTAACTGCTTGCATTTGCACACATAACGGCAATAATGACGAAAATACTAAATATTTTCATGTTTGTTCGTTAGCACTAAAATTTTTAGGAGAAAATATTATGGCATTGTCCACCGATGATTCGTACGCTGGATTGATGAATAATGAAACTGAAGAGAGTGAAGCAAAGGTTTCGTTATATACATAAACTGTCTTAATGGGAATTCGTTTGAGATAATTTTAAGTGAATATGGTGATTCTTCAAGAGAGGCCAAATAGTCTTTTGGTTTTTGATACCGGATGGTTGCAGTCACATTTAATCAAGTTTTGCAACATCCTGTCACTCACTTTCTGTTGCATGTTGGAATGCAAATTCCTAATTTTTTATGTACTTTTGCGAATCTGCCAGCTTATGTACAGTTAGATCTCCTACAAACACACGGACTTGCCTATTAGTTACATGATACTGATGCATGTGAGAATTCGTCAAATGGTCTTCGGTTAAGTCAAAGCTGAATCATTATTTCATTCATTTACAGTATAGAAACAAAACTACAAATGCATTGTAAATAATTACAATAAATTCATTGATTTATTCTGTCATTCAGTGGGACGTTATCAGAAAATGTTATAAATGGGAAAATATTTCCCACGTTTATAAATTTTTAAATCATTATTGTTTCCGAGAAATCTTAACCAATTTGCATCATATTGAGAGCTCATGTGCTATGGAATCGGCGGCAGCCAAGAAAACTGGTACTGCATTGCCCCAAAGAAAAATGGGATATAAAATTTACATGAATGTTTCTAAAACAAGCTCACATTGATGTTATAATGAATCCAGAATTTCACGTCCATGTGAACCCATCCAACGAATATTAAATTCGATTCTCTCAACTGCTTCGTGCAGCTGCATTATATCGTCTCCATATTCCTCTTTAAATTGATTTTGATGTTGCTTCACAAATCCTTCAACCTTAATTGATTTTACAAATAAACTAAATAAAATCTCTTAAATCATGTATAACCGTTGGAATTCGTATGAAAATTACCACATTCTTGTCGCCTTCATAAATAAAGACCCACGCGTTCGCCATATATTTTACAAGTTGAGCAATCCTTTGGCTTCCAAACTTTTGCTTTGCCATTTCAAAATTTCTCGAGATGATTGGCAAAATCATTCCTTTCATTTTTGGGAGTGGTGCTGCTACCATATATTGAAGTATGGCCCAACCAACACTTGTTTCATAACCTGATGCTGGAGGGTCCAAAGTTTGTTGAAGTACATCCTGGAATAACTTCTCGTCGCGAACACAAGCAAATGCCTGTAAAAATTCTTCCACTTGCTCATAGTTTTCATAAAGAAGGTCAAAAGCTTTACTGCCACCAATTGAAACAATGGCACATTGTAAAGAAGAGTGTAAATCTCGTTGATGTATTGAATCCAATGGATTGCTACCCGTTTCCAACCATGTTGAAAACAAACGGTTTGCATATTCCAGGCAATACGGAGTTTGTAACTCGCATGAATTTAATAACAAATAGTCTTCAAGTGGAGACCGTTGTGATGATATTTCCAGGTTGCGCAACATCACGTCAATTTTCGGATGCAGAAAGTTCTTATTAAATAGAGGTTACAGTGACAACTTGTATAAAAAATAATGGATATGTTGGACTTGAATCTTTTGCAACTTAAATACCTCTAACTTCCAGAATTACTGGACTGTATTGGGCTTCCACCATAAAAGCATAGATTGCTCCTCAAGCGAGAGGTGTTGTTGTTGACATTTAATGAAGGTAAGTAAATACTGCGAAAGTAAAGTGAACCAATAAACTCGAAACTTACAAAATATAACTGGACGATAGAAAAACGAAGATTAAATTTTATTTTCAAACAGATGCCATACACAATAAGAATCAATATAAGTTATACAATTGTGAAAACTGCCGGTTGAGGAAACAATAATATACGTCATATGCAGTTCAAATTCAAGAAAGGATTGGAATTATTCCATGTCCACTCCAACAAACAACTTAAGCTAGCAATTAGGCAACCTCCAAGCAAAACCATGAAAATCACAATAATGTTAGACCTGAGTGAAATTTTTCACCGGGGCATTAAAAGAAACACGAGCTTCCTAACTTATTTGAACTTTTTTCAGTCCATCGTTTCCAAAACCAATATATTCCAGACTGCTCCAAAACCGCATTCTATTTTTCATATAGCTTCCTGCACTTTCTTGAACATACCAAACTATCGGCTTTGCGAGAATTGTGCTTTCCGGAATACACGATACTATTGCAGTTTCTACGAAATTCACTCACAATTCTTTGAATTTCTTCCTGTCCTCCAACATATGCCGATTTGTCACAGTTGCCAATAAATGTTCCTACTGAGGAAATATCACTTCCAACCGGAACAGTTGAGATATGAAACATTAACCGTGCATAGTCGTAATACTGCTTCAATTTGAAATTATAACCGTGCATGAATTCCAAATCATTCCAACTGCTACGATTATACGATTTAAGAAACATTTCTGACATTTGCTTTTGACCCATAATATAGTGCAATACTAAATAAAGAGTGAAGCCAAAGTCCGTGCAAAAGGGATGATTAATTGAGGATACGTTTTCCGTTTCACCCCCGCACCAATCTTCAAGATTTTTGGTGAATAGACGAAAACTTGATAATTGGTGAAAGCTCTCCAATTTCAGTTTTTTATACGGAGCAGCAGTCTTTGAAAAGTTTATTCCTTTATATGCATTGCTGAGAACGATTGAGATAAGCAGCCATGCCGAGAAATACCCACGAAGTTTACCATTTATCACTCAATATCAATACGCTGAGTAGAGTGTACATAAAAAAGTACAGCTCCTGCTTTATTTTTCTTTTAATTTTTATTTTGAGCTGAAAACGATAATTTTAACAGTTTATGTGGTATCATTGTGAAGAGTATTTTACAGTGACTTCGTAGAATTAAATAATATTAGTAATTACAGAAGTACTGCATAGATCTCACAAGTTTTAATCAGTGATACTCGTTACAGCCAAATGTATAGTAAAAGAATCCAGTGTGTACAAGAGGATCAAGGCTCAACATAGCAAGATAAGTCTATAATACTTATATAGTATATGTATAGCATTGAAGTACACGCCACATTCCCTGGTCGACCAAAGTCAAAGATACTGGCACATAGTATTTTTTATATGCGAACAGGATGGGTTTCCCACATGAAGAAGGAGGTATACCTAACAATCCCGTGACATTGGATGATATTTATCAACTCATGAAGGCAGTGCAGCGTGACACATCGGATTTGAGATCACAGATGGTTACCGTACTTACAAGACTAGATGGTATAGATAACAGGGTCACATCAATTGAGAAGAGAACCAGTAGTCTTGAGGAGCGCCAGGAGGAGCTGGAGTCAAATCAATGCTCATCTGATGACCTCAAAAAGTTAGCCACAACAATAAGAGCAGAAATGCGGGAGGAGAACGAAAGGACCTTGCGAAAAAACAATCTCATCTTGTTCGGAATTCCTGAAACAGAGGAGGGCACTTATCTTTTTAATGATGCAGTTAAAATTTTAATACCAATGGGTGCACGTTATGATATAGAGCGAGTCGGGCCATCGGAAAAGGATGGAAAGAAGGCTGAAAATAGGCCAATTCGGTATTTTTTCAGTCGCCAGTTCTGAAAAGACAAGTATTGAAGAATGCTCCAAAGTTAAAGGATAGTGAGAAATTCCACAAGGTGTATGTCAAGAATGACATGACCAAAGTTCAACAGGACAGCCGAACACCTGTAGGCCTCAACACAAGATCCAGGGTAAGAGGAAGAGCTGTGACTGCTGCAGTTGCGCCAAATCAGGAAGAAAATCAGTACAAGAAAGCGAGATTCACACCTACCCATAATGAGGGAGAATCAAGTGGAGGAAGTGGCTTTGCATCACCAATGGCACAAGATTGACAAATAAGAAAAATGCACGACTTAACTGTAGGTCACCAAAACATGAGGTCGTGTAAAAACAAAATTGAAAAAATGTATGATTTAATTGAAAACGAAAGTGTTGATATCCTATGTATGACAGAAACTTGGTTATCAAAAGATGAGGTGCTTCCAGTACCTGAAGGGTTTGTTGTATATAGGCAGGACAGAGAGGATGGAAGAGGAGGAGGTGTAGCAATAATTTGTAGAAAAAACTACAAGGTTAACGTAGTTCAACTAGACAGCACCATTTTTGTGAAACCAACTTCGTTAGAGGTAATTATTTTGTCAATTCAAATTAAATTCAAAAAATCCATGGTTATTGCGTGTTTATATAGAACTAATCACGTAAACAATGATATCACAAATATAGCGTCAATTTTTGAATTTCTAAGCAGATCCCAAAAGGATATTTACGTGTTTGGTGACTTCAATATTAATGTGATGAAAGACAGTGGAAAGGGAAAGAAACTGCTTACAGTTGCAAGGAGATATGATTTTAGTCAACTTGTTTGCGATCCAACCAGAGGTGACAATCTTTTAGATCTAGTCTTTGTACGACAATTGTCAAAAGGGAACTGTGAAATTAGTGTAATGAATCTCGATGTGTCTGATCATGCGTTTGTAAAATGTCGAATTACTGTACAAAAGAGTTCTGTCAAGAAGAATGTAATGGTGAAATGCCATGAGTCTACTGATTGGCAAGGTATTATTGATTGTATTGTAGAAAGTGAGGGGCTTCTTGATCAGATGACTGAAGTAAATGAGCTAGGGGAATGCATTGTTAAGTTAGTTAATTTCTGCTACGACAGCTACATACCAACCAAGATAATTCAGTGTAATAAGGAATTGAAAATGCCAAATCGGTATCTATCGGAAAAAACAAGACGGTTAAGGGCAGTAAAGCGTTATTATGTCAAAAAATGGAGAAAAACTGGGTCATTTTTCTATAAGGAAAAAATGAAGGATTACAAAAAACGTTGTGAATCGTCATTAGAATCAGATCTTAAAGATAGAGTCCAAAAGCAAATACAGACAACCTCGTTGTGGTCTACGTTTAAGTCAACTTTTAATTTGAAGTTCAAAAAAGAGGGCAAGTTAGGAGATGAAATTAATCCGGATGACATTAACGAATATTACTGTAAGATGGGATTTGCACCTGGTGCAATTATTGAGGATACTCTCAAAAATAATCTTACTAGTAGCGAAAGTGATGAGTTGTTTAGCGTAAAAAGTGCCACAGAGAGTGATTTATTTAGAGCTTGGAAGTTGTTACGAAGGAAACTGAGTAAAACTCCTGATACAACTGGTATTACAAAAGCGTTTATTGACAAACTAATGGCAATTCCTACGTTCATTGATTGGATTCTGAAATTTATTAATAAATCATTTTCAACCGGGCAAGTTCCGGACTTTTTAAAAATAGCTAGAGTTGTTCCAATCCCTAAGAAAGAAAATGCTAGTCAGCCAGTCGACTTTCGTCCAATTTCAATTACCTCAATTTTGTTACTTCTCATGGAAAAAGTTTACCACAGAAAATTGATGGAATTCATTAGCAACAAGAACTTATTGTCTGAAACTCAGTTTGGCTGTAGAAAATTTCATTCCACAGAAATTGCTATGATTGCTGCTACAGACTATGTAATGAAAAACGTCGACAAAGGATTGGTGGCAGTAGTTGTTTCAATTGACATGAGAAAAGCATTTGACTCAGTTCATAGGCAGTTATTACTTGAAAAATTAGTCAAGAAATATGGGATTTCTGGTCACTGGTTATTCAGTTATTTACAAAACAGGTATCAATTTGTCGAAGTTAATGGCAAAAAGTCTAAATTGAGGAAAGTGTTGATAGGAGTCCCAGCAGGAAGTATATTAGGATCAATTCTATTTGCTTTGTTCATTGATGACATGTCAGAAGTTGTTAAAAATGGAAAAGTAATAATGTTTGTCGACGACAGTAATATAATTTTTATTGGGTCGATGGATCGTCTAGATGAACTTACGGATAGAGTTACTAAAGATATGAAATCAATTTTTGAATTTTTAAGGTCAACATGCTGACGCTCAATAATGATAAAACCAATATGATAACGTTAAGCTCAGGAAGAAAGTCCAGCTTGCTGGATGGATTTACCTTTGAGTTAGATGGTATGTGGTCACTAACTCACAAACGATGAAGTGCCTTGGATTAATTTTTGATAGAAAGTTGTCATGGAAGGATCATATTGAAAATGCAGCCAAGATGTGCTATATAAGAATGAGAGCTCTCTACACAATCCGAACAGTTTTTACAATAAATCAGCTTAAAATTCTTTGCCAAGCCCTTATTTGTTCAGTACTTAGTTACATGTTAATAATTGTCGGATCAGCGGATAAGAAATACCTAAAAATTTATGATAGGATACTAAGATCAGTCAGTAGGCTTATTCTTAGGGTAAAAAAGTACGACCCAATCGCGCAAAAAATTAGGCAGGAACTGAAATGGTTCTTGGTAGAAGAAATGTATCAGTTTAAGATATTATGTCAAATGTTTAGTTTTTACAAGTTTGATCATGTACCTTATTTTAGGAACTATTTTTGTTCGTTAGATGAGGCGCATGCGTATGAGACTAGGAATAAAAGCAAATGTACCTACTTATTCACCCCAAAGTTAAAGGTGGGGTTCTCGAGCTTTTCAATTTAAAGCAGTGCAAATGTGGAACCGATTGCCAGAGAAAATTCGACAGGCTGAAAATTTAAAAAGTTTCAAGAAACTACTTAACAAACACTTGTTAGCCGAATAATTACTTAAGAGTTTCCAGAGTTAAGTGAGTCAAATTTAAGGTAAATTAATTTTTGTCAAAATAAATCATTCTACGATAAATTGTAATGTAAACCGATTTCAAAGTATTTAACAATTAATTGTCTACGAGTAATATCCTACTTAGTAGGGCCGTCTTATGTATAGATTGTAATATTTGGAACTTAATCAATAAAGGACGTATAATAATAATAATAATAAAGCTCGTACTTTTATTTGCAGCTCGCAGGGTGGTAGGTCAGCTACTCTAAATTGTTATCACCATACGTTTATGTATTCGTAAACAAATGTGTTTACAATAATATGAGCAACGGTTCCTGGAAATATACCTGTATATTACTCAATTTTCTAGGAAGGAGCGGTGCTGGAGTGTTTTGATTGATTTTCTGGATATAAATGTCGACAAGAACCGTGCTTTTGGCTCATACGATAATTGATTTTCCATAAATGTGAATCTAAAAATGCCTCGTTTATAATAAGTTAAAATACTAGCAAAATGCAGTTTCATCAAGAATTTCGCGTCAACACAAAATAACTTTTCTTTCAATGTAGTTCTACCTGCTAATACCAACCGCTGTGTAATTGCAAGAAACGCTTATTTTTTACAATTCACAAAAATTTTAAAAACATGACTTTAAAACGGCTACTTTGCCGTCTAAAAACGCAGACCACATACATTTTTTACATAGGAGAAGCTATTGTTTATTAACCTTTTCAGTGCTTATTTTATGCTTATCCTAAGGGGATAAGCTCCCACATTGTGTATCTATGCTAATTGCATTGACTACCATAAATTCCTTGTAGTCCATAGAACTCAGACTCCCAGATTAGTTTTCAAGGTAAAGTTACTAGGCTTCCATTTTTCGCATATTAAATATTTTCAAACATGTGACTGTGACGTATTTCGGGAGTCAGGGGATACTTCCCAATGACATCGATGTGACGTAATCTGGGATCTTGCGGCATAGAAACAGGAACATCTCTGTGGTGTACTTTGGGAACCGTGTATTTTTAAATACAAACGTCACAGTGACGTATTATGGTAGCCTATGCTACACAATACAATTATATCACTGTGGCGTATTTACGGCTGAAGAGGTTAACCTCTTCAGCTTGGTGTAAATTTTTTCAGTATCAATACAAGTATGATTAAATAGGCGCGATTGCAAAATAATACGAAAGCAAAAAACATCTATACACTGTGCTCAAAATTTCTCTCTCCAATGCAATTTTATTGGCCGATGCTTACAGGACTACATTGGACTTCCATGCTAAAGAACATAGATTGTACCTCAAACGAAGAATGTTGTTTCAAGAATACAATTCAACATTTTAGAATGTAAGTAAATGCTGTACAAGTATTGCGTCATGAATCATTGAACTCAAAGCTTGGAAAATACGAATAAACGAGAGATAAATTATGATTAAATTTTTATTTCAAACTGCCGGTTGCAGAAATAGTAATATACGTCATATCCATTTCAAGTACAAGAAAGAGTGGCGATTACTCATAGTCCACTCAAACGAACAACTTAAACTAGCAATTAGCCAACCTCCAAGCAAAACCATGAAAATCACAATAATGTTAGACCTGAGTGAAATTTTGTTTACCGGGGCATTAATAGAACACGAGCTCCCTAACTTATCCGAACTTTTTTCAGTCCATCGTTCCCAAAACCAATATATTCCAGACTGCTCCAAAAACCGCATTCTATTTTTCATATAGCTTCCTGCACTTTCTTGAACATACCAAACTATCGGCTTTGCAAGAAATTGTTGCTTTCCGGAATACACAATACTATTGCAGTTTCTACGAAATTCACTCACAATTCTTTGAATTTCTTCCTGTCTTCCAACATATGCCGATTTGTCACAGTTGCCAATCAATGTTCCTATTGATGAAATATCACTTCCAACCGGAACAGTTGAGATATGAAACATTAACCGTGCATAGTCGTAATACTGTTTCAATTTGAAATTATAACGTGCATGAATTCCAAATCATTCCAACTGCTACGATTATACGATTTAAGAGAAACATTTCTGACATTTGCTTTTGACCCATAATATAGTGCAATACTAAATAAAGAGTGAAGCCAAAGTCCGTGCAAAAGGGATGATTAATTGAGGATACGTTTTCCGTTTCACCCCCGCACCAATCTTCAAGATTTTTTGAATAGACGAAAACTTGATAATTGGTGAAAGCTCTCCAATTTCAGTTTTTTATACGGAGCAGCAGTCTTTGAAAAGTTTATTCCTTTATATGCATTGCTGAGAACGATTGAGATAAGCAGCCATGCCGAGAAATACCCACGAAGTTTACCATTTTTATACAGCTCTGTTGTCCACACTATTGTGTTTAATAGTAGGGCAAATATTGTCATAAATATTGCACATGAACTTGCTTGTGGCGCATAACTCAATCCGACCGCATTACTACTGTTTATCAAAGCTATTTTTATCATCAGTACCGAAACTGTCAACGTTATTAATAGTAGAAGCCAAACTTGTACCTGAAACGGTTGAAAATAAACAAGAAAATTAACAGAGGGTTCCCCATCACAAGTTACGAAGTTGAATGATTGAGATCTCAGCTGTAAAATTTCAAAGCTGTGGTTTTGTGACGGTGACATTCCCAACTGTGGTTTTTTAGAGCTTGTTGTCCAATTTGTGTTTTCTGAAGGATCCAATTGCTTTGTGTCCTCAAGTAAAATAGAAAGGATAACTTCATCAAAATTGGGCTCAAGATTAAGTAAAAAAGCGGTTGTTCTTGCATTTTTAATTTTTGACAACAGACCCAAATCCGCATTTCGTAAGGTATTTCCCGTAACGACAAGGGATTCATAAATGCTTAACTTAAAATAAGTAAAATTCTTTCCATTGCCAGTTTCGTTGACGTAAAGATTAAAAATGCGATTCCTGAAATTTTCAGGTTGACATTTAATAGTAGTGTCCTTAAACATGTACTTGGACCCATCGATAATATTTGGTATTTCACAAAATTGACACATGTAGGTTATTCCGAGGCAGTTGTTTTCAAAGGTCGAATCGCTTTTATTATGATTTTGTTTTATGTACGCAATTTTAAAAGGTATTTGGAGATATGGATTTGAGTGCAGTTGGGTGATCGAAGTTTGTAAACTTATCGTCGTTTTCCGGAGAATCTGATAGAAATGTAAAACATTATGAGTGAGTGCAGCGCCAGTGGACGAGCTTTTGTTGAGTTAGAGCTTTTTGTTTGTCATAAATCATATTCACTCGTTTATGTGCGCAATAAAGTCCATGCTCATACATTTCGAGGCTTCATCAAATCCAAAATTCGTTTTAGCTGCCGTTATAACACCGGAAGTTTCGTTGGGATTGGAATTTTCCAAATTTGGTACAATCGATAAAGTCTGGCAGTTGGTCCAACGATGGAATTGTAAGGTGAGTACTGAATCGGAAAACTTTTGTAATATACAAAAGGAACAATCTTGCGACTATTTCGATTTTGTTTATATGGTGAGTAGGAGATTCCTTCCGAAACGTTAAAAGTTTGTCAAATTCAATTAAAATGGGGTAAAATGATCTCCCCGTTGACTGCGACAGTAGCAAAGAATAGTAACGAAGCGATAAAATGTATCATTGCAAATTTATGTATGATTTTCACAGGGAAATATTGGGCCTATTTACTACAATTTGCTATGGGCTGAACTATTCAAAAACAGTTTGGATCAGGATCAGTTTTCTAATATGCAAAAAAGTAAAATGAGGAAAAGCTTGACAAAAAAGACTAAAACTTTAATATGCTGAAAACCTTATTGCTCAAGTGGAAGAACTCGACTCAAGGAATACAACAAATGCAACTATTAGCAAATATTAAAAATAACAGAGACGTTCACAGATGCATCAACTGATTAAAAACATTTTACAAAATGAAAATTCTATCGTCATAAGCAGTACCTACATTACAGACAACGTAATTCCATGTCCTTACCGTTTAGTATGACGAACTATGGAAAGCGTTTAATTTTAAAAATAATTTTGCCAACACTTGTAATGCAAAACGAGAAATAAATTCAATTGAACGCAATCAAAAATTTATAATATTATATACGCAAAATATTCATACAACTGTTTGTAGAATACAATTTAGATCGTGCTGCCTAGGCAGGCAGAATCTTGCTACGTTGGGCAGCAGAATTCTACTTACTTCCAAAATCGTCGCATCTGGACCTGTTAACACAGACAGGATATGGGAAGTTTCTAAAAACGCGTTTAAAGAAGGTTTGAAAAATGCACTTCCTAGCTAATTTGGGTACGTTCTTTTCGACTGGGTGTGAAACATTCAGTCCTAGAACACGAAGCGCTAATTGCTGGACTTTTTACCCCCTACAGGTGGACCGTGGCGGGTCCATCCCATAGGGGCCAAAGTCCAGCTATTAGCCGGACTTTTTTTTGTGGCTTCCTATAGCCGGACCTGATTTTTGGATCAGTAAGGCAGGTGTATGCCAAAAATCTGAACATATGATGTAAACAAGTCTAGCTATAGCAGAACGCCCGTATTAAAATAAACAAAAAATTGGACGGAACAGAAAAACATTGACCAAATTGGATATCTCTACCTTCAACATAGATAGGTATTGCTAAATACTTATTTTTAAATAACTAATTATTTAAGAAGTTCAAGACAATCAGGTAAGTGAATTAGATGCAGTTTTGGTAGCCCTATCGCAGCTGTGTTTAACTGTTTTATTCCTAAGCTAAAACAAAAAACTGATTCACATTTTTTCGTAAGTCCACCAATAGCTGGACTTTTTAAAATTTTGCCATACCCACTAATGTTAAATGGTTCACCTATTGAAGAACACACCTCGTCCTTCTATAGGGGTAAAAGTCCAGCAATAGCGCGCTTCGTGTTCTAGACTGATCAACCGCATGAAAATCGTGGGGTAGGTGAATTTTGCTGCCCGTGTCCTATACTATCCATGTACCGGCAGTCCCGTCCCGTTTGGGCAGCATGATCTGTCTGTCTAGCTTCAACTGTATGTGATTTTCTGTAAGTGGTACTTTTAAAGCTATCGGGTTTTGAAATTATTTCTTTGTTTTGTCGACCAGAAAGGCTATTAGATAAGTAAGTCAAATGAAAGCATGTATTTTAACCATAAAACGAAGCATTTACCTTGATCAGAATGCAACCGTCTAATATCACTCACAGAAAACTCGTTTTCGTTTGGTTTTACGACGTTGCCTAAATATATAGGAAACTATCTAAAAAAATAATGTTAAGCAAATCATATCACATCGGTAAGGTTCGAAACCAGGCTTCTGACAAGTATTAGAAGTTCCATGATTTGGTTGTTGATAAAAATTCTGCTGCACACAAATATGCAGTTGGTTTCTATTCTCCATTTTTTCAAACAAATGACATCTTTATCAATAAAACGAAGTCAGTAGTTCCACTGACTGAGGGTATTAAATGATTATATTGTAACATAATTTATAAATAAAGAAAAGTATGCATATATTTGCGTACGTAGGCACCGCAAGATTTTGACAACTCAAATACAAAACTGGTACGGCAATCGCACACCCAAACAATGCAACAAATATAAAAAATAATGTTGGATCGAAGCGATACTTTCTGAACTGCAGTGTCAGTGCGACACGAGCTGCCATCTCAATCATACTCTTTTCCGTCCATCTTTTCCAGAACCAATATATTCCAGATTGTTCTAGGTAGCTCATTTTATTCTGCATATAAGTCCCTCCATTTTCCTGCACATACCAAACGATCGGCTTTACAAGAAACTGTTGTCTTCCAGAGTACATCAAAGTATTGCAATTTTTATGAAATTCGCCCAAAATCCTTTGGATTTCTTGCTGTCTTCCAACAAATGCAGTTTTGTGACAGTTTCCAATAAGGTTTTTGATTTCTGACGAATCACTTTCGGCGGGAACTGTCGTAACGTGAAACATTAGTTGAGCGTATTCTTTTCCCGCTTTTGTTGACATTGGAGTGGCGCATAAACCCCAAATCATTCCACTTGCTACGATTATAAGATCCATACAACAGTTGTAAAAAATGTTGCACTCCACCATGTCCTCCAACATGCGATAAAGTCTGTAGCCAAAATCCGAACACTCTGGTGCATGAAAAGTGTAGGAACTATTATCACTACACCAAGGCGCAACGTTTTTGGTAAAAAGCTGGAAATCTAAAAGTTGATGAAAACCTTCCAGTTTAACCTTTTTGTGTGGGACAGCGACCTTAGAGAAACATATTCCTTTGTAGGCATTACTAAGAACCAGTGATGTAAGAAACCAGACTGCGAAATAGCCACGAAGTTTTGCATTCTTATTGAGTTCCTTCGTCCACACAACTGTGCTTAAAAATAGTGCAAATATCGTCAAATAAATTGAGCACGAGCTAACTCTATGATTCTTGTTCCATCCTCGATTATTTCCCATTGTTACAATGGATTTAATTAGCAGTACAGAACTTGTAGAAATTCCGAAAAGGAGAAGCCAAACCTTTACACTAAACGGTTGTAAGTAAACGAGGAAATTGTATGATGGTTTCCCATCACACGTTACAAAATTGAAAGATCGGATCGCATTTGTAAAATTTGATAGCTGTGGTTCATTGACGGGGACATGCCTAGTTTTCGGTGAATAATAGTCATTTTTCCAATTTACGTTTGCTGAAAGTTCATTGTTTTCGTGTCCTTCAGAAGAATTGAAAGTATTATTTCATCCAAAATTGGTTTTGGTTGCAGGTTAAACAAAGCGTAAGGTTGTTTTTGCATTTTGAATTTGTGATATTCGTTCCAACCCGTTTTGTCCAGACTTGTCCCCATCATTGCCGTGGATTCATCGTATGGAGAAAGTTTGAAGTAGGTAAAGTTTTTACCATTGCCAGTTTCATTTGGTACAGATTAGAGATTTGACTCCGAAAATTTTCAGATTGGCATCTTAATGTGGTGTCTTTAAACATGTATTCCTTCTTCCGAATTTCTTGCTTTTGCAAATTTGGCAAATAAAGTTAAGTCAATACAAGTGTGCCCAAAAAAGAAAAAGGGTTCGTTATTCGTTTTTCGAGAGGATAGTTATTTTGAATGGTATTTGTAGAAATGGATTATTGTGCAAGCGTTTGAATTGTAGCTGATTAAACCTTACAATATTTTTTGAGGAATGGACTGTAATATAAAAAATTGTTAGAGGATGCATGGCTAATGGTCGAGCATGTGTATTGTTCGGACGTTTGCCATAAAGGTTAATGTATGCCTGAGCACAAAAAAGGCCGTAGTTGTCACAATTAGATGCTTTGTCAAACCCAAACTTGCAATATTCATGTTGGTAGATGATCCTTTAGTGGTAAAGTTCTCAAAATTGGTAACTATTGATAAGGTCTGGCATTCAGTCCCAGGTGGAATTGAAGCGTTAAAATACTTGAATAGGATGTTTTAGGGTTTCTGTAGTAAACAAATGGCACACTTGATTTGGAATATTCGGAACGTATGAAACACCCCCATGTGTGTACTGCATTGAAGCAGGTATCAAAATCACGCAGCCAGTTCATATGGGGTAATAAAATTTCCGCATCTACGTCATAAATAATAAATCTATTAACACGACCAAGAAATAAGAAAGTTCTGTTGATAGCATTGCTATATTCTGAACCTATAATTCCACCCTAAATGCTTTTAAATAAGCTGGTTAAGGATTTTTACAAAAACTAAACGTCTTCAAGATACTGGTTTTTGGTGTATTCCATTACCAAAGTTTTCACACCTCTAAGCACTACTGTTGAGCCTACTTTAGTATAAATTAAATGACGTCGTAGGGCCATTAGCTGATCATGCAATTTAATTTCTTGGGTGAATTGTAGAATAAACATTATTAGGATATTCAAGTCTCGGAATATTCAAATCGTTCCCAACTGATTACTATTGTATGGGTTTAGTAAGTTGAAATAATTTCTAATGTATCTCCAACCCATTGGAAGTTAAAATATTATGTTTAACACATTACTCTTTATTAAAACTTGTGAGTTAAAGAAATCAATGTAAAGCGTATTATTGGTGGTATCAGGAAATATATTGCGTACGAAAAGGTTTGCTGGAAATGCATCTCTCCACATCAGAGATGCAAGTCTTCATTCACGTGAAGACATTTGAAGACTTCATTCACGCGAAGAGCTCCTAATTTCGTGAAGATGAATGAAGACAAGGGCAAATCTTCACAAATGAATGAAGAAGAATGAAGATGCGCTCTTGTGAAGTGAATGAAGAATGAAGGCAGTAACATTTACTTCATCTTCAAATCCAACAGCAAATTCACATTGTATAGCATCAACCGAATTATGCTTTAGAACAAAGGCTGCCTTTACACAAAACAACTCCATATGGCTTTAAAAGTTATAAAAATTTCGATAAAATTTTATTCTGGCATAAACTTATCGTGGTTCCATAATCCATACCATCCAATTTGGACATCCAAATGCTCGTCTATCGAGCATGAAACAATCTGCATTGAGTTGAGCCTTGTTATCCATCAAAATCTACTTCTCAATTACATATTTAATATTTTACCGTTTATATTTCCAATTACAATTTGTCCCCTTTTCCAACTCGAGCAACTTAACGATACTTTATTGTTATATGTTGATCGTAATCTGCACTGTAAATGTTAAATTAGTAAGTGAGGTAAGGTTGTAACGAAAAGTGAAACGAAGAAGGGAGAATAAGCTAACAAATTAGTGCAGCAGTTCCAATTCCATATTTAGATTGTTTTAGGACTAACGAATTTTAGTGCATACATTATGGTGCATGAAAAGAATTGAAGAAAGATGAAGAACGTAGAGCACCCGTGAATGAAGATGAATGAAGACGAAGGTTTAGTTTTATTTGAAGATGAAGACTTCACCTTTCTATCTTCACGTGAATGAAGATGAATGAAGAGACCCTTTTAAAAACCAAAATGAAGTGAAGATGAATGAAGAATTTCATTTGCTTGCATCTCTGCTCCACATACAACATACTTACATACTCTGTTAAGTGTCAGCAAATACGAGTTCGTTAGGTACAAGACGCAACAGTAAGGCAGCTTTTCGAATTGCAGAGTAAGTGTTAGTGGCAGTTTGGTGCCTTTTCAAAACGATGATTGTTTAAAGGGGTACAGGTTTTAATGATTCTGGTTCTAACGGTTAGAATACGGTGTAAAATTTGTTCAATATTTATATTCTTACGATGTCCGATGCTAAAAATTACAACTGAAAGTCATTTGTCAATATTTTATTCTGTGAAATATAATATATCCAATAATAAGGATGAAATAAGGTATTGTAAGTGTAACCAAAACAATCTTCAAGTTTTCCTAACTTGTTTAAAAAGTATAAATTAACAAGGGTAATGTTTAAGCGCAATTAAATATGGGTTGGGGATTACTCGCAGAGCAATCAACGGAAAATCCTATGTTACAATGTAATCATTCTCATTTGACACCCGAAAAAACATTGTTAGATCCGCAAACGAGGGGCGTTGTACTGGCTCAATGTTCCAGCAATCCATTAGTTTTGAATGTCTAAATATAAAGCAAAAATTTTACTGTAACAAACTTAATATTTTTATACTGTCATAAAAATTAGACCATACACGTCAGCGGAAGCCAATTCCGGTTTTTTCATACGTAATCCACACTCCAATTTTCAATAAAATCCCAATCCCAAACCTGTCCAGGATACGGTATGTCACCAAACTAAATATTTCCCAGACTGTTACTCCATACGCCCACACATCCGACTTTGTTGAAAATTCTAACCGCTTTAGAGTTTCAACCGCCAACCATCGCCATGGAAGTTCTGACTGTTGAGTCTGTGTGTACACTTGATATTGGTACAGTTTCTTGGAAAGGCCAAAGTCTAATTTTACAAACGGCATTGCTGTCAAGGAGAACATTTCTTGCTGACAAATCTCCATGAATCACACCTTTCTCTGCAATGTATTTCATTCCCATTGCGATTTCTCTGCAAAACCGCATTAACATCTCATTGAGTGTTGCAGATGGTCCATTTTCCTGAAATATTTTCCCCATTCGATGAAGATAAGATTGGAGGGAGCCCAGCTCACATAGTTCGGTTACAATATACACGATTCCTTGTTGAATTTCTTTGGTAAAAGCTCCCAAAAACTGGACCACGTGAGTATTGTTCCCAACAAAGCTCATGATCTTGATTTCCGAAAGAAGACTTTTCATCGTTTGTTTTGAAACACCCGCGTGAGGAGCTTTAACGGCGACCTCATTCGGAAACCTTGAGACGTATATTTTGTGCACAACGCCGTAGTTTCCTTTTCCAAGGAGATTGTTTGAGTCCGCACCTAGGAATAGAGATTAAAAAATATTTGAACGATTACCATGGCCCATGGCTACGCTTTAAAGGTATTTATTTTTATGGTTTTCAACATACCAAATTGAAACTCCCGCTTAGGAATTTCAAACATTTTGGCATCATATTTCAGCCTCATGAAAACGTTTTCATTATCGTCTTGAAGTTCTAAGGCGGTGTTTTCTTGAGTTTCTGCCCCATTGAAAAACTCGCTTAATTCAAACCGCGACAAAAGCGCCTGCTTCCGCATTAATCTCAAAGTTTGAAGAATAACGAGCCCCAGCAGAAGTAGAAAGCCTATACCAATCCCAATCCAAATAGCACCTGAAGTTGATAACCCACTGTCTTCTGGAGGTTTCTCAACATTTGGCAAAGGTTTTAAATCCAATTCTAAATGTTTCCGAATTACAAAAAAAGATAATATTCGTTTTTATATTCAAAAGTGTTTAAACGTAAAATATGAATACCTTCTATTTTCTCCACAAAAGACTCCTTGGTAATAGTTATCGCCGTCTTATTTCTCAGTTTCACCAACCACCATCCGGATCCACAACCACATTTGTACTTCCGGCTGCAAATGGAATGTCAAAAGCTTGCGAAAGAATAACACTTTCCCCATTGTTCTTACCCCAATTACCAATCGCGTTTTCACAAATAGCCAAATCTTCCACCAAAGTTTTTGATTTCTGATCAGCAATTGCTTTGCAATTTACAGCAAACATTATTTCTAGACCTGGACACGTCATCCTCAAATTCTTTGCACAATTGAAACCTCTGTCAATTTTACTCCACAATGACACTTCTTCTCGTGGATTAAGAGCCGATACACTTAAATCCAAAATAACTAATTTAACCAGCCTGTGAGCTCATCAAAGTCCCAAATCGCGGCTCGTCGGCACTCTGCCACGTCCATTACCAAACCTATTTTGTATCCACTCTCCATTGATCTATTGCCCAGTCCCGAACTTAATGTTTCTTTTAAGGCTTCTACATTTTTATAATTTGGGTCAGAATTCTTACACCGTCGTAAGCTAGAATGGATACTGACCCTGGAAAAATTTGTTTGCTACTTCAGCAACTTCAAGTGCTTTCTCCACATTTAAAACGGCGTTACTTGAGAAATAATTCAGTTGCCAGGGGTTGTTACCTGGGTCGTGAAATGTGAGAATGGCAGAACGGCTTTTTAGATTTTGTGTTCAGCTTTGCAACAAGTTGAGGAATCCATGTAAGATTTTCTGATGATTCCACGCCCGCTATATATGGCATTTGAGTGGTGACAACGGTGGTAAATCGGGTGAAAACAACCTCCAGCATTGACATGACATCCTGCTCTGAATATGGCAATAAATCAGTAGAAAGAGAACGGACACGGTGGTCAAACATAACTGCTGAAATACCATCCGTATTTACTTCAGAAGGATGCAGGTCAACTGTAAAATTTGAGAAAAGTGTCAATAAATGTATTGTTATTGGTGTACAGGTAAATAATTAAAAAACACCTTGAGCCTTTTCCCAGAATGATGTTTCATTTACAATATGTCCAGTTGCCTTTTTGATTCGCCACCAACCCACTGCATTAACGTAGTCTTGTTCAAATCTATCAAAAGCCTCAAACATTATGACCTTCCGATTTGTCGTTAGCGCCCAGTCGCTCATTAACTCCCAACATTTGAAGAACTTGGAAGCTGTTTCAAAGCTGTGAGATTTTGGTGGATTGCAAATTACAAAAGGAATGGTCTCTCGATTTGTGGTTTTATTTTGTGCAAAGCTCGTTCACAGTTTCTGAGTAATTGCAAATGTACGACATGCATTGCCTCGGGGCTCAACTCTTCAAATAAATGCGGCTCAGCGTAAATTATGGAATGACCACATCCGCATATTGTACGAATTGTGAGAGTAACTTGGTAGAATTATCGTTTGCCCTTTTTCGACACTACTTT
This sequence comes from Orchesella cincta, assembly GCA_001718145.1. Taxonomy (NCBI): domain Eukaryota; kingdom Metazoa; phylum Arthropoda; class Collembola; order Entomobryomorpha; family Orchesellidae; genus Orchesella; species Orchesella cincta. The sequence continues at coordinate 48 of LJIJ01003000.1, read as the reverse complement.
TGCACAAATCTAGCGAAATAGTGACTCCAAGTTTGTACTTTGGATTGC
>LJIJ01002999.1:0-22051 GCA_001718145.1 Orchesella cincta | reverse complement strand
TCATTTAGTTGAAGAATGGTGTTTAAGCAGTAGCCTCCATTTTGGAATCTTCAAAAAAGCTCCTTAAGGTGGCGACTTTGAGATCCTGTTGAGATTGTACACGATTAAGTTCACCTGTTTGTTTTTCTGAATTTAGTTTTTGAAGTTGGTTTTTATCGCCATCTAACGAAGAACTGGAAGCTACCGGGAATGGGTTAGTTTTTGGACTGCTTGATGTTTCGATGTTTTGGTTAGTCGACGACTTTGAAGTAGCAAATTTGATCGGGGATTTTTAGTTAAGGTTGTTTTATTCTGAATTGATGGTTTTGGAACAAATTTGAATTCAGGAGTTAATAGTGGAAGTTGCACCACTGCAGGTTTAATTTCCTTATCTTCTTCAAAGTTTGATGGTGATATGCTTTTGTTTTTCAACTCCCGAGTAACAGAAAGTTTCTCTTTAGATCTTATTTTTATGTCAAACAATGGTCCACCGGTATCATCCATCAGCTTGCCTATTTCTGTGCGGTCGAATTCTTTCCCTGAAGAAAAGTATTGCTCCACATTTCCTGCGATTCCCTGGCACTGCAAATAGGCTACTGGTATCACGCATCCAAAGGTCATCTCATGTTTTATTTCAAAACTACGTAGTATATCAAGTTCTGCTCGATGATCAGTGACGCAAGGTCCCTTCCATTTTGATTGCAAAAGGGTTTGGACTGAAATATCATGACCTTTAAATAGATGTTCAAGGAATTGAGTGCGCCGATTGTCCGTCCAAAACATTGGAGTAGCTAGCAGAGTAGAACAGGATGGCCTTGATTTTGGATTCTTAGAAATCATAAGCCGTACGAAGAGGACGTTTTGTACGCAACAATGCAGAATTTCGTTATGTTTATCATTACATTGCATCTAATATATTTGTTTGGACTCTAATACCGTCTCCGAAAAGCATGTTTCCCATTGTCATGACGTAGTAGTATACACATCCGAGAGCAAATATGTCAGAGCAAAGGTCTACAAAAGTAAAAAAATTATAAATGACAAGAAAATTAGAAGTTAAGATAATTAATAATTATGAAAAATGAATCTTACAAATTTACACTGAGAGATCTACTTCGCTAACTTGAGAAGAATTTCCGGAGCAACCCAGCCTTGGGTTCCTCCTAGAACTGATGCAAAAACAAAACTTCCTTCTACGATTCGTCTGCTTAGTCCAAAATCGATATCTTGACCCTGGCCAGTTTTCTTACAAGCAAAATATTCTCAGGTTTGAGATCCCTGTGCACAATACTTACTGAATGTAGCCACTCAAGTCCAACAGTCGTCTGTCTCAAAATTTCCATTGGACGCATGCCAACCTCTTCTTTGCAACCACTCTTCAGGTTTATTCACAGAGCTCCAACAAAATCAAAATGAAGCCGGCACCTTTCTTGCTTCCAAAATATCTCACAATATTCTCATGGGCGTTGCAAGCTTTGAGAATATCAATTTCATGGGAGGCTAATGACACATCGATCACATCAGGTTGCAGCTTTTTCACAGCAATTTCTATTATCTCCCAAGGTTCCTTTGTAAACGATAGTACCGTAGCTACCTCGACCCAGCACCGACTTCTCATCATACGTAATTGAAATGGTGTCATCCATTCGACCTTTTGCTATTGCTTCCTTTTCTAGAATACCCAGCGCTCCACTTTGCTTTGTATCTTGTAATGCTTGCAATAACTTTTCAAATCCATGCTGCCGTTTTAACATAATGGTGTAGAATTGAATGCTTGAGTTGAGGCTCCTTTTTAAGCACGATCTAGAACAAGTAAATAAATGTATTTCAGTTTTCATAAACGTTATGTAATTTATTTAAAAAAGTTTGGCTCACTAATTCGTCCACGTCCTTCTTCACTAAGCATTTCCGACTCGAGCAGTTTTGTCAAACAGAGAAATATTGCAAATAGTAACTTTTACTAAATTGCTCATATTTCTCAAAATAATTTCTCTCGCCCACTCCTCCATCTTTCTTGTTTAACAAAACGATTTCGAAGCAGATTTACGGAGAAAATTTATTTACTGCGAATAAAACAGCTTGTTTATAAATGGAAGAATGACTGTTTGAACTGCACGGGCAGTGTCTACGTGGCATTTTTGTCAGTCACGTTATCAGTGTGATGGCCATTGAGGTCTTATCTTATTCAAATCATGTTTGATGTGACAGTGCAAACTATACAGATATATATACTTGTTGACGGTACTTCTTCCAACTTCAACCCAAATAACGCCAAGTGAACACGCTTATTCTTTCATGTTAGAGAGCAATTTATATGCTTACAGGATGAAAGTACGCTTTACAGCCTTTATATCTATGTGGTTGACTGGTTTTAAATAAATGTTTTTATTTATGTTTTAGCATTGTAATGCACAGAAATTGTCTCTAACATGAAAGAATAATGCGTGTTCACTTGGCGTTATTTTGGGTTGAAGTTGGAAGAAAAATAACCCGTCAACAAAGTATATATATCTGTATAGTTTGCACTGTCACATCAAACCATGATTTGATAAGATAAGACAATCAATTGCACACACTGATAAGTGACTGACAAAAGTGCCACGTAGACACTGCCCTGTGCTTCAACAGTCATTCTTTCATTTTATACACAAGCCTGTTTTATTCCAAGTAAATAAATTTTCTCCGTAAACTGCTTCGAAATCGTTTATTAAACAAGAAAGATGGAGGAGTGGGCCGAGAGAAATTATTTTGAGAAATATGACAAATTAGTAAAAGTTACTAATTTGCAAAATTTCTCTGTTGACAAAACTGCTCGAGTCGGAAATGCTTAGTGAAGAGACCTGGAGGAATTAGTGAGCCAAATTTGTTAATGAATTACATAACGTTTATGAAAACTGAAATACATTTATTTACCTTGCTCTAGATCGTGCTTAAGCGGGAGCCATCAACTCAAGCACTTCAATTCTACACCATTATGTTAAAACGGCAGCATGGATTGAAAAGTTATTGCAAGCATTACAAGATACAAAGCAAAGTGGGGCGCTGGGTATTTTGGAAAGGAAGCAATAGCAAAAGGTCGCATGGATGACACCATTTCAATTACTATGATGAGAAGTCGGTTCTGGGTCGAGGAAACTATGGTACGATCGTTTACAAAGGAACCATTGGGAGATATAGAATTGCTGTGAAAGAAGCTGCAACCTGATGTAATCGATGTGTCAAAGGCCTCCATGAAGTTGATATTCTGAAAGCTGCAACGCCCATGAGAATATTGTGAGATATTTTGGAAGCAAGAAAGGTGTCGGCTTCATTCTGATTTTGTTGGAGCTCTGCGAAATAAACCTGAGAGAGTGGGTTGCAAAGAAAGACGATGGCATACCTCCAATGGAGATTTTGAGACAAGTGACCGTTGGACTTGAGTGGCTACATTCAGTAAGTATTGTACACAGGGATCTCAAACCGGAGAATATTTTGCTTGTAAAAAAACTGGCCAGGGTCAAGATATCGGATTTTGGACTAAGCAGACGAATCGTAGAAGGAAGTTTTGTTTTTGCATCAGTTCTAGGAGGAACCCAAGGCTGGGTTGCTCCGGAAATTCTTCAAGTTAGCGAAGTAGATCCTCTTCAGTGTAAATTTGTAAGATGTTACATTTTTCATAATTATTGACTTCATCTTAACTTCTAACTTTTCTGTAATTTATAATTTTTTTTACTTTGTAGACCTTTGCCTCTGACATATTTGCTCTCGGATGTGTATACTACTATGTCATGACCAATGGGAAAACATGCTTTTCGGAGACGGTATTAGAGTCCAAACAAATATATTAGATGGAAATGTAATGATAAAATACGGAAATTCTGCATTGTTGCGTACAAAACCCCTCTTTGTACGGCTTATGATTTCTGAGAATCAAAATCCAAGGCCATCCTGTTCTACTCTGCTAGCTCTCCAATGTTTTGGACGGCAAATCGGCGCACTCAATTTCTTGAAACATTTATTAAAGGTCATGATACTTCATCCAAATCCTTTTGCCAATCAAAATGGAAGGGACCTTGCGTCACTGATCATCGAGCAGAATTGATGTACTTACGTAGTTTAGGAGTAACATGAGAGGACCTTTGGATGCGTGACCAGTAGCCTATTGCAGTGCCAGGGAAATCGCAGGAAATGTGGAGCAATTACTTTGCTTCGGGGCAAAGAATTCGACCGCAACAGAAGTAGGGCAAGCTGATGATGCTGCCGGTGGACCATTGTTTGACATAAAAATAAAATCTAAAGAGAAACCTTCTGTCACTCGCGGAGTTTGAAAACAAAAGCATATCACCATCAAACGTTGATGAAGATAAGGAAATGAAACCTACAAGGGTGCAACTTCCATTATTGACTGCTGAATTCAAATTTGTTCCAAAACCATCAGCTCAGAATACAACAACCTTAACTAAAAATCCCCCGATCAAATTTGCTACTTCAAAGTCGTTGACGACTAACCAGAACATCAAAGCATCAAGCAGTCCAAAAACTAACCCATTCCCGGCAGCTTCCAGTTCTTCGTTAGATGGCGATAAAAACCAACTTCAAAAACTAAATTCAGAAAAACAAACAGGTGAATTAATCGTGCTACAATCTCAACAGGATCTCAAAGTCGCCACCTTAAGGAGCTTTTTTGAAGATTCCAAAATGAAGGCTACTGCTTTAAATACCTCTCTTCAACTAAATGAAAGGGAACTAGTGAACCCAAAAGTTGAGCATGTGCTAAACTCCTCAAACTTTTCGTTAGATTTGGAAAGAAAGCAACATGAAAAGCTAGCCTCAGAAAGGGCTACAGAAATACTCAGAAAAATGAAATCAATGAAAAAACGGGACAAAACTGCAACACTTTTAGAAGTGGTTAAGACGGAGGAACTTCCAACTATAAAACAAGTGTTTGATAACATTGCTCAAAAAGAATTAAAAATCAGAGATGTTTGGGATTCAAATTTGAAGTCTATTCTTCATGTTGCTAGAACCCGAGAGTACGCTGTTGTGGAGTATCTTGTTACCAAACATGGGTGCTTGGATGCACTTCCTGGAGAACATAGTTTGGTTCACGACTGCATCAGAAATATCCATACTATAAGCCCTGATGAGTTTAAAGAGAAATGCAGAATACTCCAGCTGTTTTTTGACATGAAGCCAGAACTAGTAGATTCGAGGGACACAAGTTATTATGATTCCACTCCTCTACATATCGCCACTAAGAGAGATTTCAAAAATAGTAAACAATTAGAGTTCATTCAGTTTCTGATCCAAAATAAAGCTAACGTAAATGCGAAGGACGCTAGAGAAAGATCACCCCTTTACTGCATAATTGAGGCAAAACCTACACCTGCCAACCTTCTTGACATATTTAAACTTTTAATTGAGAATGGTGCCGATTCTGATTTAACATCTAAAAACCTTTATCATCAAACTCCGTTACATTTGGCAGCCCAAAAGTTGTCCCCCACTGAGTTTCATGGAATTGTTCAGTATTTGGATAAAATTCGTCGCACAAAGTCGTTTACAGTTGTAGATATTTATGGAAACACTGTACTTCACATCGCTGTAGAAAATATGGAGCCTCTTCAAGAGACTCTGGCCATATTAAAGTCTCATGGTGCTGATTTCAATGCTGTTAATGATTTTCAAAAATCTATTCTGGCCATTGCGATAGCACGAGGTCAAAGTTCTTCATTTCGTAACACCCTTTTAACATTTGGTGCTAACCGGAGAAATTGGGGAGAGGATAAGAGAAGTTTACTGCATTATGCAGCTTCTTATGGTAACCTGTCTGCTCTGAAGTTGTTTATTTCGATGGGTGCTGACGTCAATGCAAGATCCGAATCCGGAAATACTCCGTTGTTTGATGTTAATTTACGGACTCGACTTACAATGAAAACCCGACATCAGATAGTTGCAGAACTTTTGAAGTGTGGGGCAGACGTCAACATCCCAGGTAATAAAAATAAACTACCTATAGCATTAGCTAAAGAAAGAGCAAAAAATGGTCATCTACCGCATTGCACTGTCGATTTGCTAGAAGAGTCATCAAGAACACTTAAAAAATAATCATTTTATTGAAATTTTGTATTGAATCTTAAACTAAACAATATAACATTGCAAATATTTGAGATTTCAGAACTGATCGTTGTGTACAATAGTGTAGTTTAAAGTATTTAACAAATGTTTTCATAGTTAATTTTCATATTTTAAATGTTGTGTAACGCTTAGAACTTCATATAAAGCAAGGTAAAAAATCATTTAGTATGAATCAGCAACTGTCATTAAAACATGAGGTATAATAAATGCTTAAATAACCATAGTGAAGTTATCTCAACTTATATATGCTAATTCTCTCAATAACTAATGTGGAACATATTCAATTTATAGCGTTATTATTATAACATAGTACCTAAATACGTACAGTAAAAATAAAATAAAAACTTTTTGAAAAAGTCAACGGTAAAGGGGAGTTTAATTAAAGAAGAGACGAAGGTGCCTCAAACGTTTTGGCTCCGATTTCGCTGAAAATTTGTAGGCTAGTTCAGTTTGATGCGTAGATTACGGAATCTGCAATAATTAGAGAAATTTAACGATCGTGGCGCAACCCAGGGGGAAAAATGACAAAACAAACAAAAATTCCCGGTGTTTCGAAATGGCAAAAATTGTTAAATTCTCTAATTATTGCAGATTCGTAATCTACGCATCAAACTGAACTATCCTAAATTTTCAGCGAAATCGGAGCCAAAAAGTTTGAGGCAGCTTCGTCTCTTCTTTAATTAAACCCCTCTTTACAAATTCCAAAAAATTTATTTCCTGTTGTTTCAAGGATAGTGTATTGAACTTTTGAACAAAGTTCGGGATGAGTTGGGACTCAACTTTACAATTCAAAACGTGAGCCAATACGGAGACATAAATCCTGACAAACCTCACGTATGTCTGTCAACTCGTTCGTGATGCTCAGCAAAATATTTCCCCAATTGAGCGCCTATTTAGATGAGCGAATTTGGAAGTCTGTCTCGTCAGTCAAGGGTTCATTCACCATAAAATCTGATGAAATTTGGCAGCAATATGAATCCGCTTTAGAAACTGAGGAGAAAGTTAAAGTGCTCAAAAACCAGGTCAGAAATATTTAAATTTAGATTTAGGTAAGTACGACAAGGGGCCCTACTAAGTAGGAAATTATCCCTTGAAGGATACTAGAGAAAGGACTTTCTGTTAAGGTTAAGGATAGGTTAGGTAAGGATTTGCCTCTAACTAGGAATCAGTGTAAAGGGACACGCTATTGACCGACAGACTTTACTATATTAGCCATTACGCAAGGTTCCATAGAGATCATCATGCCGGCATTGGAGGAAACCATACTTGCCTACAGGTATAGATAACCTGCAAGCTTTATGGGAAAAACTCCAATCGTACCACATTAATGTTTGACGAGAGTAGGTATCGAACCTACGACTAGGGCACGTTACAGAGATATAGATTGATAGCCATACCACTGCACCACCCCTTCTCGTACATTACTTGAGGATAAAATTGTTTACATGCTTGCAACACCATAATATAGTTTAACTTTGACTTAAGTCCAAACAAAAAATGCTTAACTTCGCAGGTACTTGTATTTAGTTGTGAGTAATTGTACGTAAACAAGTACTTGTTGGGTTTCATTTTGCAACTCAATGTGTGTGTAGGGCGATGGGAAATTTGTCAGCTGAATCACAACAACTATATCTCACACAAACAATCTCTCCGTCAACGTAGAAGGGTTTCATACTAGAGAAACTTAAAATTCCGATTGTATGTACTTTTCCCTGTCTCATATGCATAACGATTCCCCATACTGATAGTTGCAAACAATCTCCATATTTTCAGCATAGTAAAAACTGTCTTAAAAAAGTAATAAAGGAACATAATAAAATTACAACTCTTCATAAAATGCAGCGTATTATTTAGCATGTGTGAAATGCAAATCTGAATCAGTTTTCAGTAACGTCCCTTTTTTTATTAATACATCCAACCTATGTTTTGCATAAAATGACATTATAATATGTAATTGAGTCAGAAATGCTTTTAATGTTACTCTATACATCGTTTTCGACTTCTTTCCTTATGAAACTCATTTTTGGAATTTGTCAGACACTTACACAGATGAAGTCCCCTTGGCAGTCTTATTGCATCAATTTTTCGCCATAAAACTTCGATTGTATTTGCCACGGCTAACCAATGCCATTTTTAGGATTCATATGCCCATGCAAACCATGTTATTTTCAAAAGGAAATTTTTGTCGCAATTTACACAACTATATCCTTATTTTTATTTTTAACATCTTAACCTTGAGCATTTGCTACATTACAAACAATGTCGTACACGCAATACACGAAGCTGGTAATCAACGTCTAGTAATTATAATGACGAATGTAGAACGTTTTTGGTTCAATTCAGGACTGATAATGTCATTTCATACGAAGGTCAATAGTTAAAAATATTAACTTTAAATTGATTCGTTTCAGTAAAAGTTGTTTCGTATGACACAATTATGAAAAAGTAAATGGTGAAAAAATCCTTAAGGATATAGAATATTATCCCAACGCTAGAAAACGTCTTCCGCCATAATTTCAATAATAAGATCTTATGTATAAACACCTGTGGAGTAATGCACTGTAACGGAAACCCTGGGGCAGTTGTTATGCATCATGCCACCACTGCAAATGAGGTTAACATTAAGATTTTACGATTTTTTATTTGGCAGGAGGTTGAAAAACAATAAAGTTGAAGCTTTGGCATTCCTTTTTGAGGAGAAATTACTAACATATTAGTTTCCCGATAAAAGTAATTCGTAAAGAGCAGATAAGGGAAAACTGGAAGCCGTAAAATACCATGTATGTTTGCAAATCAGAAGGAGAGCGATAATACTTAATAAGCAAATATCTAATGGAAGGATGAAAAACAATTAATCTTGTATGTGTTGTTCCCTATCCTCTGGAAACCCAGGCTTCGAATTTCGTGTACTTCTCTGTAGACGTAGCTTGAAATTTATTTCGGTATGGCAAGACAAGAGAATTATTGAAAGCGGGTAGATAGGGAAATGGCTTGAAGGTTTTACTGTGAGTTGGCGAGATTAAAATATTAATTTGTTTACTTTCTAGTCCATGTCAGGACCCATCCTACGGTGTCAGAAGGTGTCAATTTTTGACAGGCCGGGAGGCTTAAATCGGTGAAAAGGCCGGGAATTGTTTACAAAATATTTATAAAAAGGCTGAAAACGGGGAAAATTTCAGCTACCTGACAGGCCGGGACTGAAAATAAAATTCCTAGTACGGGCACTGCATGTAATAAAAATTGGCTCAACTCTCTCAAATACATTGGAACCGCACCTACTCTTTGGCAAAATAACAAAAAATAATAGATGTGCAAAAATAATAAAATTGTTTGGATCCGCTCAGCTAAATGTACATTAGTTTATATGGAAAATCAATTGATCTATATCTAGCAATAAATTCAGTAAGAATTGCAAATAAAAATTAATTATAATTTGTAGTATTATCCGAACAATATGACAGGCTATTGGCACCTTGTGATCGCGTATACCATTTCAAGCCATTACTTCGCAGTCGACGAAGCAATAAACAAGCAGTAACAGCGTTCTCAGTTATATATTTTTCTACAATGCTTCTACAAGAAAACCTTATTCGATACGTCAAGCTTTTATTTTCTGCACAAGGAATACAAGGCACCTGTCCATTTACTTTCTCGTGTTTCCATACATTGATTCCGGCCAAAAAAGAAGTACTAAAAACAGATCGTCTTAAAACCTTATTTTCAATCCTCTACATTGTCATACTATGGGGACAACTTATCCATGCAGGCAGAAGTTCTGATATGGTGACTTTGGTGGAAGGTCTCCAGTTCACGCTTGGATCTTCAATTTGTGTTTTTATCAAATGGACGCTTCGAAAGCAAATGTGGTGCTTCATCGAGTTGCTCAACCTGTTCCTCCGGTTTGAAAAGAGTCATCATAAAAGTAAGTCAATCTTTAACAGCAATAGTTTTGAATATTACAAGCGAAACGTTTGATGATTGCAGACATTAGGAGGTTTTTTCCAGCGCCTATTGGAAAGGAGGCAGCCTTGCTTAAAGGTCTTATCGCATCTGGAGCTTTATTTCCTGTTATGATTGCATTTTCGTATTCGGGTTTAATGTTGATTTTTCCTTGCAATTTCACTACTATTGGCTATTTCACTTTTCCACCATGTAATAGTCCTGTACCCCAAACCAATGTGTGGCATTGGCATCTTACAAGGGAGTTATCTTTGGTGCCCGGAGAGTTCAGGCAAGTGAAATAGTGTTTCTAGGGTAGTTTGACACGCTGAACACGATGCTGTATTTACTTTTCTGTAAAACTCAACTTTGGAATTTACATGTTAGGTTTATGGAGCTGCAATCAAAGCCGTTTTTCCATATTTTATGCAAATGAAGTTCATTTTGTATAATTTTCTCGACGCTTTTAGTCAAATTTTGATTTTTCCGCTTACTAGAGTGTATAAAACGAGTTTCAGACAGTTATAGTAGTATTTCACCTGCCAAATTCACTACCCATTGTATTCTGCAATACAAATAATCATTCGTGAAAATTCCAAAGTTGAGTTTTACAGAAAAGTAAATACAGCATCGTGTTCAGCGTGTCAAACTACCCTAGAAACACTATTTCACTTGTCTGAACTCTCCGGGCACCAAAGATAACTCCCTTGTTAGTGCAATTATCCAGTTGACAATTTACTTCATTACCGTATTTTGGCTTACCGCGGATGCTGTGGGTAGTTTCATTATTTTCATACTTTGTTTTTCATTGGTCCCAGCAGTCTGCTTGAGACGTTACGTTAAGTTAGTTAAATACCTTGTTGTATCCACTAAAAACGTGGTTTACTACAAACAGGTACAAATTTTGAGTCGATACTATAATGTCGCACAGCAAGACAGACTATTGTGCAGTGTGCTTTTTCTTCAAATGACTTGCATCATTTGTAGCTCGTATCTGACTATTTCATTGGGAAGCGACATTTCGTCTCCTGAGATGGTGTTGTTTGTAACTGCATTGTTTAATACAGCTTGGTTTCTTGCTTTGTACACCACTACGTTTGGGCGTCTCTTCTCGGAGTCTAAAACAAATGTTGCTGAGATGCGAATTGGATTAATAGCAAATGTAACCGTTACAAAAGAACGAAAATTGGTTGAGCGATACATAAGATCTCTTCCCTGCCTTAAAGTATACATTGGTTATAACAATTTTGTTGATGAGCTAACTCCTTTGAATATGTTTAGTTTTTGCATTGATCAAATTGTCAGCTTGCTATTAGTAAAGTAATAACATCCTTTTCGAAGATCTGATATAAATTAACGTCTGAGTGCACATATTTTGGATAAGAACAAATAAATTAAAATTAAACATGCTGCATAATGATCTTTTTCCTTTGTGCTAAACCATACCATAATATACGATTAAAAAAATTCAGGTTAAAGAGTTTTTCCATTAGTGTAAACCAGATTGTATTTGATTGTTATTAAGGTAACCGGCGATTTGCCCTTGGGGAATTTTGCCCTTTTGGGTCATTTTGCCCTTTTTCCACTTTGCCCTTGCAGAATTTTGCCCTTGAAGAATTCTGCCCATGCGGAATTTTGCCCTTTTGAAAGTTTGCCCTTATGGAAGTTCGCCCTTTAGCATTTTGCCCTTGCGTAATTTTGCCCTTTGAGAACATTGCCCTTTTTAATATTTCACACTTGTGTGTACTATTATCATTTTCACCATATATTGGTACTCCTCGTTTTCAAGAATGTACGATTATAGTAAACAGAGTCAGTAATAAGAAGCTAAGTTTTTTAAGTAGTAAGTAATTCCTTTCTTGTTGTTTTTTACTTAAAATTGATTAATTGAAATGCGATTTGCCTACATAAAATTTAGATACCGTTGTATAGAACATTGTAGGCTAACCGAACAAATATTTGCTTTCCTTTTATATGTAGAAATTATTTAAAACATGGATATTTTGGGATTTAGGGAAAATCTATTTCACATTTTTACAGTTCTACTATAATGTTAAGGAATTCTATACATCAGGTGACCGACAAGTAGTCATTAAATCATAATGCAATCTTCAACTTGGTTATTAAAACATAAGCAATATTTTTCAGATTGTTCACTTGCATTAACCATTCCTTTACTTATAAAACACCATCGGATCATTAGTATAAATGACTAAATGAATGTCTTTTTAAACCCTATTTAAATTCTAAAAAATATAGTAAATGATATAGTAATTTTTTATTTACAGCACAACTTAATGACGCTTCTGCAATCTACAAATGAGTACATTTATTTCACTGCGAGAGATTTGCAGTCCACTATGACCTATGTATAGATTGATTACCTCATAGATTATAAGAAAAAGTCCATAATGTAACAAATGCAAGCAAATTGTACACTTGTTTTTCATATTATAGTGTGCATATACGTCTTTCCTCAAACAACTATTCTCAACTGCAAAAGATTCTACGTAAATAAATGCAGCTTTTGCTTTGCTCAATACTCAACCATTAAAAGGAGCTCTGATCGTTTCTTGCGTCTAATATTTAGTAGATAAAAAATCTTGGTAACGCAAACTTGTATTTGCTTGACCACTGCGAGACGTTCCAACCACAAAACGTTTTCCAAAATAGGTACCTAAAGCATTACTCGTTTTTCTCAATAATCACACTTGACGTTGCACAAAACGTTTATGTGTTTATCACGATGAGCTCACTGAGCTCAAAAAGGTCGCTACATTACGTCAATATATTCCATAAAGACTCGGAATCCCGGTGTGATTTTATTCATTCAACTTTAACTCGCAAGTAATACAGAAATTCTTTATCAGCATCTTACATAACTACCATTTATACCTAGAAAAGCGTTAGCTGATTTGGTCTTGAGAAAACATGATAAAGAGTTGTGAATCAAGTTTGACCTTCCAAACTGATCATCTTTACATGCACATGGAAGATGACACATCCCAAGTCTGTGCCCAGCTATCTCGGCGTGATTTTTATTCATTACAGTCTCATGATCTTGATCGTATGATGTCAATTTATGTTATATATCGATGAGGTTTATAATCAAGGGAAGTGCATCCTGTCGCGTACTCAAGCACCACCAACTCAACTCATTTGCGTAAAGACTATCTTTCAGCATCCGTTCAGCTTTCAGTTTATTCAAGTTCATTCTAAAAAGAGTTGTATTTGTGTGCGAATATTTCAGTGGAATACAATATTAGACATTTGTTTAAAAATTGGTGGTTCTGTGTTTTTGAAAGCATCTAATCATTCAATTCCTTATGTTTAGTTAAGGAAGAAAACGTAGGAGGAAAACACTGTGAAGGGTGGTATAATCATCATTTAGGGTAACTTGATACTTGAAGTACATATAAATTTTCCCATATTTCATGCAATCATCTTTCAATGGAAATTTGTTTGTTTAATGGTTTGGTAACAGAAAAGATGAGCGAGTCCTTCCAACTTCAGGAATGGGAGGACAGTCGGGGTGACTTTCCAATTCAGCCTGTTCCAAGCCCACGTCAAAAAAAGCCGGTTCTCCTTGCGATTGTTTGTGCATTCATCATAATCTCAGGAGCAAACTTGCTTTACACTCACACCAGCAATACCAACTTGAAGTTCATTCTAGCAAAATATAAGAAAGTTCTCCAAGCTCAAATAAACATCACTGACTATAATGTGCATAAAGTCAAAATGGAAATCATGTTGAAGTTGCTGACTCAAAAATATTTTCAAAACTTGGAGCGGAAGATGTATTCCATGGAAAGTATCAGCGAATTGGAAGAATTTCACCTGCCGGAACGACAAAGGATTTTGAAGGAGTTTGAGACAGAAAGTTCTCTCAACGCAAATAGCCCGCTCTATAAAGACCTCAAAGCAGAGTTGGAAAGTGAACTAGATCGAGTGTACCTTGCACTGGAAAGCGAATCTCAAGACTGGAATGTGACGATACCAAAAGCTTACCAGCAAGTGCAGAACGTTTACTCAGAGGAATATAAAAGGGGTATTTTGGAATACAAGGGAAATGACCTAATTTCTCCTGAAATCAGCATTGAGTTCCATGAGAAAATGGCGCATATTGCCATTTCCAAATGTGTTCGCCAAAAACTTGTTCCCACATCCACTGGAGTTGTACTTGAATTGAAATTGCTTCTTGATCAAGCATATCACAAGAAAATTGCTGAGAATGCCGTCATAGGAATCGATTTTGGGCACAATGAAGCTCGGGCTGCTGTCTATTTTCAAGGAAAAATTCAGATTATTCCCCATCTAGATAGGAGTGGAGAAATCTTCAATTATACCGCGTGTTACGTTGGTGTGAGCACATATGACGGGTATGTGGGGCAATGTGCGCGAAACATTTTGCAGACATCCCTTCAGCTTTCACCTATAATTTATGACATGAAACAAATAATAAATACGTGGAGCAACTGTGACACCGAAAATAAAAATAGAACATTCGTGTGTCAGGATGGTGGAACTGATGGTCCTGTAGTTTCAGGTATTGGATTTCGATATCCTCTCAAGTTCATAGTTTCCAAGTTATTTAGTAAAATTCACGAAAATGCTGCAGCTTTTCTTCGTCATCCTGTTGAAAAATGTGTTATCACATTTCCTCATACTCAACCTTCTGGTCTTTTCGATACTAAAAGAAAAAATGTATTAACCAATTCAGCTGAAATGGCTGGTTTTACGCAGGTTACGCTTATGGAAGCGCACACCGCTGCTGCTTTAACGGCACAACATTTAAATGGTGTTTGGAATGTCCCAAAATCGGTTTTGTACCTTGAGTTCTCAGACAAACTGTGGAAATATTTTAGTGTGGAAGGGTCTCGAGCCAGCTTTAATTATCTAGGTTGGAGTTACCTCAACGGAGAATTTCGTCTAAGAACTACCCTGATGAAATACATAATTCAAAAATTTAGTGAAGCTGAAAACATAACCCAAAACGTAATATTTTCTGAAACCAGCGAGGGTAAAATTAGATACCTTAGATTATTTGAAATCTGTAGACAGGCTGTAAAGTCCCTCTCAAATGTCGAAAACGCAATAATTCTTGTACCTGAATTTTTCCATGAAAAAAACCTTGCGGTCAACGTATCACGAAATGAGTTTGAGACATTAAATGCCGTTTATTTTAATCAAATTCCCCAATTTATAACCGACGCATTGCGTAATATTGGTAAAACAAAAGACAATGTTGAGTTTATCATTGTTGGAGAGGATAGCGTGGTTCCAAAGGTAAAACAAGTTTTGGACAACTACTTTTCTGGGGAGAAAATTGAAAATTTCCGGTGTACGACCAGAAGAAATTGTTGCTTATGGAGCAGCAGTGAAAGTGCAATGATTGCAGCAAATGCTATAACAGCTAATAAGTATGTTCATCTATGCAGTCAGTCAACGTAAGTTTACATCGGTTAATTGATTTTTAATTATTACATTTTCACTCTTTGTTTGTACGTTTGTAATGTGTAGTATTTCTATGCTCATGTCTTAAACTTTACTTATTTTGAATTTGTCCTGTCGTTCACCTTTTTCTTGTAATCTAGAAAGATCTGTTCTTGTCCATACCATTGTGCTCATTATGCTTATGTACATTATAATAATTTATGCATTCTAATGTGTTATTCCAATGAGTGGATAATCCTCCTTCTGAGGAGAAGTCCTTTTGATTTTGCCTATTTTTAGAGTTCATTCCAGTTCAACTTTTTACCTTTCTTAATACAACATTCTTTACTTTCAACATGACTTGTATGACCTATCAAATGATATAAATAGCTGACTTAACCAAAGCTCAGCGTCCATTCTGCTACTAGAAATACCCAAGATCACGTAGCCTTGTTGTTGCTCTTATTTTCCATGTCTAGCATTTCCCCACCTCGTCTCAGGTGGCACCATATTCTTTAGCACAAAGCACAAGCTCGTTTTCATTGCTGTACACACACTACTCAGAATCAGACTTCATACTCATTTGTCCAGCTTCATAGTTTACACATTTTTACTACATCTCTACATTTTTAATTCACAATACACTCAACCTAACCGTCACTCTTTGTTTGAAAGATAAAATTACGCATATTGGTAAAAAATTATGATTCAAGCACAAAAATTCAATAAAATTTCGATCAAAAGAAATATTGCTACGACAGAGGTGGTGAATTTCTGTCAGATGAAATACAAATTAGTGCTATTATAAATTGTTTACCTATCAGTTACAAAATAATAAAAATGTGGTCTAACTATAAATGGGTTGGTATTACGATTTTTTATAATACTATACTATGATTTCTTTTGAAATCCGCTGAAGGATTTAGCATTACCGGGAACATGTTGTCCGTTTGGATTTAGCATACGATTCCCATGTTAATGGATTTGCATACGATTTCCCATGTAAAATGGCATTAGCATACGATTTTCAACGTAAAGGTTGATTACAATTATTTGGATTTGGCATTGAATTTGATTAATATTTTGGATCTGGCGTTAGAAATAAAATTTGAGAAGGGATTTAGCATTGGGAAAAGTTTAAGATGGGATTTAGCATTACAAAATATTTTAAGATGGGATTTAGCATTGAAAAGAAAATTCTATATAGGATTTAGCATTAGAAAAAAAATTAAGATGGGATTTAGCATTAAAAAAATTTAAGATGGGATTTAAGACCACAAAGTTTTTATAATACTATGATTTCGTTTGAAATTCCTTAAAGGATTTAGCATTAGCGCGAACATGATGTTTGTTTGGATTTAGCATACGATTCTCATGTTAATGGATTTAGCATACGATTCTCATGTTAATGGATTTAGCATGACGATTCGTCATGTTAATGGATTTTAGCATGACGATTCTCATGTTAATGGATTTAGCATACGATTCTCATGTTAATGGATTTAGCATACGATTCTCATGTTAATGGATTTAGCATACGATTCTCATGTTAATGGATTTAGCATAATTCTCATGTTATGGATTTACATACGACATGTTAATGGGCAAAATTTTGAGGTTACGTTTGAGCCACAATCCGGAATTTAATCACCTGGCGTACCAAACTAGTTTACCAGTGTAGTGTTAACTAGACGTTTTAGGGGTTATTGTATATATGAGTTATGCGTTACAACTGCTTTCCCTTACCGGCATGTCCGACTCCAGGCGTTTAATAATATATGCTAAATTCCACGGTACACTTCCGAATGCTTAATCGCATGGTACACTTTCTTACCAAACAAAGTGTAAAGTTAGGGTAATTGTAATATATGCGTTATTGCGTTACGGCTGATTTACCGTTACCGGCCCGCCCCCGGCTCTAGTTATAATTATCATTACCCATTCATGTCATGCTAATCATATTAAACTATTGAAAGAACGGTACCGAATTATACTTAATAAGCCTGCTAAATAGTTTTCGACGTGTTCTGATTCAGCATAAAATTCGGCATAGGATATAAAAAATTAGTATTTAAATATGCATTAAAAATTTTTCTTCTCGAGTCAATGGGCTACATGATTATTTGCAGTTTCGTTTTAAGTGGGTGGCCATACTTCACGTTGCAAGATTGTTCTCAACTTATAATATTTAACAGTTCGCACTGCCACATTTTTATGTGGGCATTCATTCTTCCTCACAATATGTTCCTAACAAAGTAGCTACGTGTCCTTCTGGCATTTTAGGTGCTGTCACATTTCTCCAGTAAGCAATCTTTATTGCCACATTTTAGATCCCACATGTTAGTGCATTTCTACTTCATGTTTACAAACAAACAATACTTATGAAAACAAGATGTTTAAACAACGACAAATTCCTCGCAGATATCTTCACCGTGGACATATGAGATTGGACAATATTAAAAGAGTATCATTTATTCACTCAGCAATTACTTCGCTCTTGTGTGAGTGGCTAATTATTTTGTGGGTAACAACTGCAAAATTGCTGAGTTCATTCACGTTTTAAAAACTGAAAAATGTTGAAGTCATACCTAACTTTGCTTGCTTTATAAGCTAAATCAATTCGTTGACAGCTTTATACTTTCAGGCTATTTTATTTCCTGGAAAGGGGAAACAGAAATCGAAAATACTCAAAAAAAAATCTACGCTTCTAAGCTGGTGAAATATTTATTGACAAACTACATCATCAATGTCTTCTGTCATTCTGTTGTACATAAAATTATTAGAGCATTTGATATAAATTATTTGTGCAATTGTAATATTTTTCTTTGGAAATTCATTGTTTGAAATCACTAACTCGTATTTGCATTTGGAATAAATCAACAACACTTTTGTAACACAGATTTCAAAAGCACGGGTATGATTCATGATATGATATCGAAATAGAATTTGCGTACTTTATATTCAGTTCAAATCCAACACATCAATTCAATTTTGAAGATGACCCCCAAAATGCATTGATCTACAGTCAAACTCAAATTTACATTGTATTGAATTTATAACCCACATACTAAACTCATGACTTTTAATTATCAACCAAGATGTAAACAAAGAAAAGAATTGAAAAATTCGCACATTAATTTAGTTTCTTGTTCACAGTAACATATAATCCTGATCATCAATCCAATGAATTTTACATAGTTCATGCAATTAGGAACTCACGCACTTCACAGTGAGTATTTGAACATGATAAAATGAAGTTAGTACATAGTACCACTATACAAGTGCAGCACATATTGTCTTTTTGTCTTTCATAGAAAATAAAGCTTACTGATGTTCTCATGCTTCACATCCAGCAGCCGTCCTATGAACTACTTGCAGTTAAATGCAAAAGCTTATCAAAGTACAAGCAGTTGTGGTTAACCTCGCTCACATCTCATTTTGCTTTTTGAGGAGAGAAGTAGTATCTCACTACCTGATGATCGAGCTATAAAAATATATTTTACAAGTAGAAGCCAATATTGCTTTCTTTTTTCATCAAACTACGAATGTTTTTTATTCGCTTTCTTTGTCTATAACTAAAAATTTTTTACCTGATCTCAGATAGTTCACTAATTATAAATATTGCATTCATCATGAAAAATCGTTTTCATATGGTGTGATTATAAGCCAAATCTATATTTCATTTCATTCTTTGATACTTTGTTAGATTGGATATTTCTCTTCAAAACCTGATTACTTTTGGGGCGAATTCTTGCACATGAATGTCATTGACATTCCTGTACAATTCCGCTTTTGTCGAAAAAACATACACAAGCTTATTAAATTCTCCGTGAACGCTAGAGATAGCTAAAGCACTGGCTTAATGATTGTTATTGTAGCTGTTCGTTGACCTACCTGATAATACAGTACCTACACAACTACAGGAAAAATATGCAGCTCATTCATGTAGAATATATGTGAAAATTTCGATGGATTACAGCAAAGTTTTATGCGAAAGTTTAAGCCCACTATCTGATTTTTGAGATGAAGGTCCAAATACAAACTTTCGTTTGTTTTTGTGAGCATGCACAGTCAGAGTGAAAGTAAAACCAGCAACACGTGAAATTATTACTCTTCATTTTTCTGTCCTGTTGATCGGATTAAAATTTGGTAGATAAAGAAAACACGCTACACTACATTTAAATTTATATCATTGTCTTTCTAATTTAATTATTAATTTTTTTGCTTGATTTTCAGTGACCAGAAAGAACCCTCAAAATGCCGACCATGCGGGTAGACGAGATAATCAAAGAGTTCATGGGGGAGCGGATGGATGCCGAACTGGACTCAATTTTGGGAACAGCGATTGACCTCATAATGAATGGAGACGTTGTGCCGGAAGAGGAGCGAACTAATGCTATCATCGACCTTGTTCGCCACCTGGAGAAGCAAGAAACGGAATGGAAATCCAACAACGACGCAAAAGGTCGGATCCCTCCTGCCTACCGTACAATGAGATTGTTTCTTAATGCTCCGGACCTTCTCAAAATATATCTCAGGAAGCTAATTGAGAGAGCAAACCTGACCAAGCTGGCCGTCAAAAATGGATAGATTCGCACAAGCGGAGATTCCTTCCTGAGAGTGACGCCGAGCAGCCACCAGATGTTAACCAAAAGGAGCCCCACCACAGGGTCATTCTGAGTATCAGCCACGCTCTAAAATGGGTCTTGAAAGAAGTGCCAGAAGTAATTGGAAAAGACCTTTGGTCAGGCCTGGATGAAGTAATTGAGAGATTCATTCCAAAAGGAGGATGTACCACAATGCTCATCGTTTCAGGGTGTACGTGGCCCTCGTGGCGGCTTCCAACCTTTGTTGCGTGTTGTTCAGAGGAAGAAGCTGGAAACGGGGAATAAAAAACGTGATCGATGAAGGAGGCACCCTACTCGCTGGAAATATTGCTGGATATGCGGCTGGAGTAACTGCCGGACTGATGCTCACGTCACTTACTGCAGGATCGATTCTTGGAATAAGCGCCGTTGTTGGACTGGCAGTTGGCTTGGCTGTCCGAAGTTACTTTGAAGAGTGGACTCTCAAATGGTTTGGTCTTCCCCGAGATGAAAAGTTGGAAAAGGCTTATAATCTTTTGGATGTGAAACCCACCGATTCAAATGCAATTGTGAATCGGGCTTACCGGCAGAAATCTAAACGTTCTCATCCTGACAAGGTCGCTACGAGGGATCCCATGCCATCCAAAACCGACGTGTATGATGCTGTGGAACTGTTTTTGAAGTATCAAGATGCCATCAAAATCATAAGAGATGCGAGGGAAAAGGATGGAGATGGGGTTGATAACCAAGATGAGCTAGAGATTTGTTGGAGAGAGAAAGTCATCAACTTTTTGAAGAGACTGAATCCATGGTGGAATACTGCGGATAAGAATCTTGCCGAGTTGCTACCAACCACCTATGACTTTCCACCTATTTCTATTTTTGAGGATGAGTCAGTGAAACCGGAGCCCCAGTAAATAGTGACTATCATATATAAAATCAAGATTAATTTTATATTTGTGGATACGAATTTTTGTAATAAAAACGAATTTTAATTCAAGCAGATTAAAACGCGTAAAAATGATTTTGTATTCCATCATGAGTTTGTAAATAACAAGGTTTCCGTTTTATTATGAAACTTCTTGTCGTTCTGTTCTCGTCTTGAAGCATGATAACTTTCGTACCATTCGAATTTTTGAAGTTTTGATTTTACCAAAAGATTGTTACGTAAATAATCAATAAACTTCCTTTTGCCTTGAGCGTTCTCATTTATTAAAAAGACGCATTAGGATTAGGACTAGAATCTTTGTTTCGTGAAACTCAATTTTAGAAACTTGTTATTATAGCCATCAATCGCACGCTTGCAGCTGCTATTGTATTCCTGACTGCTCCTAAAACTAATGAGACTGATTAGTGGGGCATCGTGAGATTCAATTTGATTCTATCTCATATTTATGGACTAATATTGTTTGACATTAACTTATCTTTTTAACTTTACAGCCATTTCACACAATAGTAAGCACGTCATTTGAACTCATTTTGCTTTCAATTGAACGAAGGTGATAAGTTCTAAATGGCTACCTGTCACTGCCATAAAAAACCAGACATAGCAATAGAGAGCTATTAGCATGGTATCCAACTGAACTGATGTATTTACTTGAGATGTCATGCATATCTCATCATGATAATATTCCAAGCGTTTTAATTTTTGCACATATTTTCCAACAAATTGCATTGCTAATTAGATATTAGATTGTTCAGTCTGATTCTAATCGGAGGCTCCTGCGTATGTACAAATGTTTGGTTCCTTGTACTTGATGTTTCATGACACACAACCTAGGATCTCACGCTTTACTTTGCATTCGCGGAACAACTATTACACATACATTCACAATGATACGTTTTCAAATGCTTCTTGTAAATTATAACAATAACATACGTATCTCAAATCGAGTCTTGAGGTCTCGATTGAAGTTGGAACTTTTGAAAGCACTTGCCAATGTCATTCGCTTTAGGGTACGTTAGTGGGGAAAATTCAGCCGGGAAGGATATTGTGG
>LJIJ01002998.1:0-22057 GCA_001718145.1 Orchesella cincta | reverse complement strand
CATCTGCTTCCAAACCAAGGATGCATTTAAAACACCAAATTTATTTTACACCATTTGCTATTTTGTCATGCCGATTGAAATGATTACAGCGGTGATTATTTCTGCTGAAACATTTCGCATGGTAAATATAATTAATAATTGGGTATCTATTCTAGTTTTCAATTGAATTTAAACGTTGTATTTAAGGTGGCGTGTGTTAGGTACCACCTAATCAGCTTAACTGATGATAACACGACATTGCATGAAGAAGGCGAATACAAAATACTGCTCCGTGAATTGAAAGAAGGCATAATTGGAATTGGTTCTGAGGGCTTGTACAGGTTGAACTATGGATTTCTTGCACAGGTAAAAGCGGTGCCATACACATTGTTTAATTAATTTTTCAGTCTTCGATTGTTTTTTATTATTCTTTTCAGCTGCTGGTCATTGGCGTCACATTTGTTATCTTGAGTTTTGAAAAATAAAACAGGACCTGGATGTGGGCGACATGGAAACTAAATGTTTGTAAATTAACGTAAGTAATTAGCAATGTTCTACTTTAATTGACATAATTGATTACAAGAGCCTTGCCTTGCCGAAAAGCTTTTTTTAATCACGCCTTTTTCTTTCCATCTCTTTTCAAAGAACCCACCCTTCAAAAAGGAGTGAAACAAATGTCTCTGTAGTTGACTTAGAATACCTTAAATATTACTCTTGCTAATGTTTCTGTGTTAATGCTAAAACATCATACAAATTTTATTTCAAAAGAATTTCTATTCTGTAATAATGAAATTGAAGCAAATATTACACTCACAATGTCCCTATTTAATTAATTAACCAATGCCATTTGACTGAATTTATTAGATTCTACTGCGTATTTAACTTTTTTCACTCAAACTTCAGCTATTTCGTTTCAGTTGACTTTCGAAGGTTATGATAAAATTATGTACAGAGCAAAAAACATTCCCCCAGTTTCTCTTATGAGTCATAATAACATACAAAAAAATAAACTTACTAAAGAAGCATTTGTTGATCAGCCAACTGCATCAGAAGTCAGTATCGATTATAGTCAGCTTTCATCTCACCTTTTGTACCGATATTTGCTTGTTGGATATCATTTACTCGTGGTTCCTTTCAAGCCAGGTTATGACAAAAAAGTTGGACGATGCGTTCTAAAAATATCCCAGTTTAGAAAGGTGATTCAAAAAACTCTCTAAAATAAAGTATTAAAAATATTTCTAATGATACAAGTTTTCTGTAAATTTTAGCGGATGTGCTACTTTGGGCCATGGATGCTCGCATTACTTTATCAAACATTATCCAATATTCACAGTATATTGAATGGTGGTAGGTCTGAAACCGGAATAGTTAGTGCAGCAGACTCGTTTTTTATAGTATCGGAACTCATATACACTGCACGTTTAATTGCATTTTGGCACTCGCTGTTTTATCACAAGGAAGGAATCTCAGACATTCTGAACAGGGTTACCAAAAGCACTCTATTTAAATTACATTTAGATCATAATTCGCAACATGTGATCGTAAGTCAAGTAAGCTTTAAAACACTGAAAAGTATTGCTAATATTTTGAATAATTAAAAATGGGTTTAACCTGACAATTTTAATGTTTTAACAGCCCATTCACCTCTATCTCTGTAGCTTATATATATCATCTAATTTAACTTCCTTGCTTTTCATTTTCAAAGTCCACGAATTTCAGTCGTCAGAATACAGTATTTCGGACCATTTTCAAAAGTATGTAAACGAAGGTTGGGAAATCCTACTACCACATTTAAACCATGAAACTAGTAGTTTTCATGCCGACTTTGAGCCAGTTGACATCGCCGTTGGAATTGGATACTTTTTGATTGCATCTGTGCTTCAAATTGTGTGGATTTACACTGATGTATTTGCAGGTGGTATATTACCTTTAACGATGGATGGCTACAAACAATTTCGAGCAAGTAGTTCAGAGACAGGTCCAAGGCCAAAATTACAATGAAAATCTTTCTAGCCAAGTAACGACTTGGGATCAAGTCTATAAAACTACGAAGAGCTCAAGTCTTGTTCAGATTCCATCTACTTGGGCACCATATGTGCTGCTATGGATTTGTGACGCTGGACTGAGCATCTTTTTTCTAACCAGACGTGCATTCAGGTCAAAATCAAATTACTTTGGGGCGCAAATATCATATCCAATTTATCTTTCCTTTTACTTGACATCAGCTCTAATTATTTCAGCCGAAGCTTGTCGAAAGGTTTTTTTAAAAGATTACCTATTGCTTTTAATTACACAGAAATATGAAATATTTGCTGTGTACCTGTATTTATTTTACAGGTTAAACAAGTAAAGGCTTGTTTAATCAGACAATTAACTAGCCGCAACAATTCCATCGATGTGGTGGAGATTAAGCCATTAATTAGAGAATTAAAAACCAATTCCATTGGCATAGGCACACAAGACATGTATCAAATCAATTACTCGTTTCTTGCACAGGTAAAATTATACATTTTATGTGCACTTTAAATTATTATATTGGCTGGATAGCATTAATTAAATAATACAAAATCAATTATTGCTTCTTTATCTAGCTTCTCACAATTTCAATAACCTTTTTCATCTTGTGCTTTGAAAAGTAACAGAAATTATAATCAACTGAAACCAATTACCGATTGTCACCAAGATGAATGGAAATGTTAGACTATGTACAGATTTGTTTTTTTGAAAAAAATTTGACTGTCACCTTAAACTGAAATGTGCAGCAATAATTAGGTGATATTTTCGAAACATCTGATTTTTCTCACATTTTTTAAATTATGATTTAGTGAGTTGTAACACTTTGAGCAAGTCATTAACTTTTGATGAGCCTCCATTGTTAGCTGTTGTAATGTATTGAATAAATTGTACCGGAGCCTTCCTCATCTTATAAAAGAATATTTAAAAAAGATTGTTTGGCGTTTGCTGTTAAATGTCAAAAATTTCGTTACTTAAGTTATAGTTTGACCCATAAATTTAAATTAGTAAACTATAATGCTCAAATTAACACGGTACTTCGTCCAAAAATGTTACGACGAAGGCTAAAAATGCATGTCATGCAAAACAAACTCAAAATCGGTTCATGCAATATGTTAAATGCTAACAAAGGAATTTTCATTCCACTTGCATGTTTTTATATACCAACCCCATAAGTTATAATAAAAGACTTTTTATATAATCATATCATATATGTATATAAGCAGTTTAGAGTTCCCCTCCTCTTCTCCATACAAAGAGACTTTCATATAATGTAAAATGTAGTTACGCAAATCACCAACACCCAATATAATGCAAATCCCTAATATATATCTTGTATAAATGAATGTACCCACGTGTGCAGCATCACATTTGATTATGCGGCAATAACATCCAAATCCTTGCAATGCATTGATTTATCTTCCAAATCAACAGCAAAAATAGCTTGTGAGCAATGATCTCGTTTGTACAACTAGGCTTTTCTAATTTTTGCAATTAAATTAAGAGTTTGGTTTTGTTTGGGACGTTGCAGATTTGCTGACTAACATCAAACGCAAGTACTCTTGCTGAAATTATATATTCATCTAAATCCCCGAAATTTTGATTTTAAACTCTTTTTCCAATATTTTCAGTATCTCTAATTCTAACTGGATAATTAACCAGTAGCAGGTGGCTCAGCATGTCGACGGTAACGCAGAGCACGGAGAAATTATTGAACAATGGTACTCTTCCACCAACACCAATGATTGACCTGGCAACGGAAGTAAGTTTGAAGTTATTTTCAATAAAAATTGTCATCAAGTAAATAAAACAGATAAATGACCTTTGTATCATTCTTTTGTTTCAAGTTGCTGGAAATGATTTTAAAGAATCTGGATTGTGGACGAAACTCTATGAATCGATATAGATTGGTCCATCCTCGATGGGCAACAATTATTGATGACCTGGCTTTAAAACGAAAGATTGATATTTGTCCAAAAGTCATGATCGTGGACGAATACGAGAAAAGTGAGCTCTCAATCTTCGTTCCTTCATCAATCTGGAATCAGAACGGGAATCATTTTCCCTCAAAATCACTTCTTTTTGGAGGAAAATACCACGGAACTTATCGTCAAAGCAAGGTTGGAATTTGGGAACACAAAATTAGAGTTCCTTTGAATCAGTTTCTATCTAAATTCGGAGCTCAACTCGTGTCCGTCACGTTTGACAGCGTGGAATTTATATCACCGTCCAGCATCGACAATATTTTGAGCCATTTGAGCAGCATAAAATTGTTGAGGATGAGGAATTTGTATGTTCATGTCCCCAAGCTTTCGATTATCTACAACCCACTTCCAGTTCTTCCAAACCTCACCGTTTTGGAACTCAGCTCAGTCCAATCTGGCAGTGAACCAATTGGCCGTTGGGAGGACAGTCACAGTTCCTGGTTGTGCAAGCGCTTTGTTGATGCGTATGGGGATCAAGTTGAATGTTTGGAATTGAAGCTACCCAAGGATAATCTCGAATTTCCACCGTTTCAAAAGCTCGGATCTCCTCGTGCTACTGTTTTTCAAAAACTTCGGGAACTAAAGATTTTTCATCCCGATCCCAACTTTTCAAGGCTGAGCTGCATTCCTCCACTCAAAAGCTTAACCGTGGTTGGCATAAAACGAAGAATGAAAGTTGATATGAACACCCTGCTGCTTTTCATGCAAAAGATGAGCAACACTCTCGAAAATCTCAATTTGGATATCCCGTGGAGTCAGCTTCTCAATAAAAGCGACAAGTTAAACACCATTCAGTCAGATGGAAAGCTGTCAACTGACGATGTGATCTTCCTCAAATTGGAAAACTTCGCTGTAGCTTATCCAATTGATGATGCGGAAGCAGCTATAATTCGCAACACGTTTCTGCTCCAGTTTCCAGCACTGCTGGTGCTTCGATTTTTTCACTGTGGACGGGCTTATCGTAAGATTGAGTGGGATGCTGGTATGCAAATACGGAAGGAAAAAATCAGGGAGTTTCTGGATCGGGAAAACTACTGGCAGGATATCCCCACGCTCCAGCGAATTTCTGTTTGGTACGCTGGAGAAAAGACGACCTCGTCGTCCAGGGCTAAGCATATTAATTACGTTCTCCAGTCCTTTAGAGCGGATATTAGTGAATAATTAGCATTATTTCTGGGTGCATACTAATGATTTTTCTACAACTTGTGAAATATGAGTGAATTTTACTTCAAATTCTACTTTTACTTTAATTACTTTTAATTTTACTTCAAATTAAAATGTTTTATTAAATTCAATGACACCTGTTATTATTGAAACAGTAGCCTCCTCTAAAAATTATTATCATGATTTTATCTTATTGATGTTAATTGTAATGATAGTTTAAACAACATTTTATACCCCAAATGTAAGATTCATTGTACAACTCATACAAATCAATAAAAATCCTCAATCATTTTTCCCTAATATGTTTTCATAATATACGCAGCAATCGCAATAATAAAAACCACATCATTAGATCAACTAAGCATCTGCCTGCTCAGTTTCACTGTTATCCTGAGTCTCAGGCTCATTTTTAACATCGTGCTCTTTATCATTTTCTTCCTCAATCTCTTCTTCAGTTTCAATGTTATCCTCCGTGTCTGGCTCCGTTGAAATGAAGTCCTCCACGTCGTATTCGTCATAAGACTCAACCTCCTCCTCTTCAGATCCAATTTCATTTTCTTCCTCAACCTCGCTGTCACCGGCAGTCCAACTGTCTGCGTCATATCCAGGCGATGCAGCTCTACCAGTTACTCGAAGCTCAGGCCATTCTCGGTTCCCTTCCTTGTACGGGACAATTTTGCAGTGCGGAAAGTTGGTCCGGAACTGTTCCAATGTTGTCCGTAATCTATCATATCAAATGTTCATTTATATAGAAGAATATACGTTACATGATTGGCTAGCACGTCATCAAACATACTTACCGATCAGAATACACACCAACCATATCATTTAGGTTTTGAAGTGCTCGAAGGAGTTGTGGAGGGCCCTCCTCAGGTGGAGAGTGTAGGGTTGATTCGCATCCAAATGCAAAATATTGCAATTCTGAAAGATTTCAGAAGTTTAACAAAAGAACAGTAGCAAAAAATACTGTGTTTGAGACCACTTACTAGTCAAATCCATGAGATTAGGCAATCGAACATTAAGCGTGGGAATAATTCCAGAAATTCCCGAGTCATCTACTTCACTCGGCTGGATAATCAGAGCCTCCAGTCCTTTCCAACGTTCACATAAAACCCTGAAGCCGTCATTTGCCAGTCCCAGCCGAAGTTTTTAGATTTGGCATAATTCTTGCCAATTCCGCCACTTGCCTTGCGGAGCACACTTTGTAGTGCTTTCCTGACATCACAAACTCTTCCATTTTAGGAAGAACTGCTTCCAAACGGGAAAAGTACGTGTTGGAAATGACGGGGTAGCAATTCTCATGATAGTCCCATCTCATCGCTGTCTGTTTGTGGCGGAGCTTGTACAATAAATATTCCTCTGAAAAGTGGGAGCCAGCATCAAGTAAACTTTCACCTGAAAACAAGAACTTGTAATATTAAGATGCTATAAATAATAAATTGAATTAATGACTAAATTCATTTTTGGCGCACCAGTTTGGTTGAGTTGAGGTTCGGAGTATACTCCAAAAAATGGAGATTAGGAACTACTGCACCACCGAGTAATCGCATTTCGGTTAAGGAGCCGAGATGAACAGCAAACGGGAAGTCACGAAATGAATTATCAGGCATTATAGAATGAATCCTTTCGAAAAACGACCAGCTTCCGGAGGGTAGGAGCATACAGCTCCAGAATTTGTTTGAAAGTCTCTGAAACAGTCAGTTCTCCAATGTCCAACGAAAATGAAGTCAATGGAAATTTTAATTGTTGGAGCATATTCACATGTGCCGTGTCAAAATTGAGGAGACAACTCGAGCCTCCAAATCTAAAGGAATGCAAAATTTATCACAATTTGTAGTTAGTTAGTTTTTTAGAGTATTATTTTCTTATCCAGCATACAATTCATTATGTCCAGGTTTGTGAGTTTCCATTGAATCCCATGGTTCTTTTTTAGATCTAGCATGGCAGTCAGAACTTCCCCAACATCACGTCCCCTTTCCTCAAACCCGAAAGATGAATTTGCAAATGTCAGCTCCAATTTCTGAATGATAAAAATGATATGATTATTTAGAAAAAATGTTTTGCGCTTTATATGTAAATTCAGTAAATTGTACCTTCAGATTGGGATAATGGCCAAAAAATTCAACATAGCTGGTCGGAAAGACTCTAGTCCTGGAAAACGATGTGTGTGCCAAGTATAAGCCCAGTTCTTCTAATTTCTGTGGTGTTGCTGCAGTTTGATGAGTTTTGTTGATGTCCGTCGAATCCCCATCTTCAACAAAAGGAAAGCGAGTGGTCCAATTTAATTGCAAATCCTTTAGGTTAGGAACGCAATCAAAAAGAACACGCTCAAAATCCTTTTTTGTTTTAAAAGAACTTCGAACTATTTCCAAATGACTCATTTGACAGCCCACTTCATTCCAGAATTTGACCTGGTCTTCATCCCCGAAGGAAATGTTCCAGCGATTCAGGTTGAATCGTTTAAACGGGTAGTCCACCAACTGGAAGGGATCACTGGTAGGACATTTATCCACTAAAGCTAGGTAGCTTTTGAGTGATAAGCTACCGTTTTGAGAAGTTTGTCCACTTAAATTGATGGAGGTGTCGCGACGCCAGCGTTTGAGGGATTCCTTCCACCAAAATTTATTGACTTGGCGATACACTCTGATGTCATCCAGTGGCACGACACTAAAAAGCGTTTGTAAAACCTGGTGACAATTAGTTTACAAAAGTTAAGTTAAATTTAACAACTATTTTGTAAAGTAATAATTATAATAAAGTAATAATAATAAATAATTACTTGTATCGTTACTTACCACACTTTGCAACAGTGGGTTTGATTCATTTCCTGACTGCTGCTGCATTGATCCGGCTCCGTTATCACTTGATGTCTCATCAGCGACTCGTGATGTTTCATCAACTTTGTCTGCAGTTTCCTCAGGATTCATTTCTAAAAATATTCCAAAAAAAATATTTGAAATTAAATTAACGATGATTAAAAAATTAGCATGGTTATTGCTAGTGACTGGTAATGAGAACGAGTAGTTTGTAAGTAATAACTTAAACATTTAAAAAAAAGTAGTGTAATCTTGGAATTCCATTTGTACCTTGATTTAAAGAATGATGAATGCAAATTAAAAGCAACTGGAAAAGGTTCTCAGTCACGTCACCGCCAAACTAGATTCCTTCACCTTACACTCTACTGATAAACCATTCACGATTAGTTAACAGATAACAGAATACTAGTAAAAATCCAACTGATTATTTATTATAATTATCGACAGCTGAAGATGAGTATCAACATCACAGAAATTCTTACATGGAATGAACACGGCTGCACCTAATGTTCGCAACCTTGCTTTACGTGCAAGATTCTAAAGCAGAGCTCCGTGTGTATAATGTGTGTACTCGCAATGTTGCCTGTTCGTGTCGAGAGTAGTTGAAGTAGAGCTAAATACACAAATGCATTGTAAAATTAGAAAGTTAGTCTCACGTCATGACGAGATGTAGTGTAGCAAAAAACGTTTTTGGGTACACAGCTTCAGATAAACATATTGATATTTGGTACGAATACGACTGCATTACGTTTCTTGTATCATGAATAATATGATATGTATATCTTGGTATTATATTGGCGTGATGTGATATAAGATTTGTCTACTTACGCACACGGTATTTGTAACTTGTATTTCACACATCTCGGCATTATTCTAGTTTAAAAAACTTCATACCCACTTACCCAACGATGGATTAAAACTGCTGTCAAGATACTAAGGTTATTTGTATTTGGTGTTCTAATTATGTGCTTGATGTCCATACAAAATATAATTTGACTATATTCACACGGAAACTGTAACTTGTATTTCACACATCTACCTACGGCATTATTCTTATATAAAAACTTCATTCCCCCTTTCAAACAGTGTAATAAAGCTGATGTCACGATGCTAAGGATATTGGTATTCTATTTATGTGCTTGATGTCCATACAAAATTTGAGGAGGTTTTGTGCCATTCACAATTGAACAAGCTAAAGTCATAAGGCTGGAGACTTAGAATCATTGAACCAAATCCCGAATGCAATTTTTACATTTAACTTCTTGTTAACGTTAAAATGGATCAACTTATAGATAACCCCCATCCAAGATCAATGTCCTTATCGTATCAATGCAAGTCTTTTTTTCAAAAATGCTTCTGGTAGTTTCATGGATTAACCGATCTCGAGTCAGCAGAAAAAATAATCTGAATTTTTTCAGAAGAAAGATTCTTGAAGGATTTTTGGTGAGGGTTCGATTTTGCAATGCTTTTCTAAGGACAAAACTTCACAATTTCGAATTTTCTTGGATATTTCTAAATTTATAGGTTTCCTTTTTATAGGCAACACTCAACCTTCAACCTTACCAAAAATGGTCATATTATTTAGCCATCAGTAGGGGTAAGATGAAATAAATTGTTTTTACTTTAAATTGTTTCTTTGTTGCACTGTACGTATTTATTATAAAATATCAGCACCCTGTCACAAGGTGTTTACGCTGATATATTTGTATAGTGTAAGTAAAGTATTTGAACGTTGCTTCCTTACAAAATCTCAACAGATAATAGCTCGAGATAGCTTAATAAATTGAATATATCTCGAGCTAACAAATTAACATGCTATAATATTGTTTTTGTGATAAACTTGTTTCTATTCTAATACAATTCGAATATACTTTTAGATAGAATTAATTGTAGAATAGATTATCGGATCTAACTACAACACAAATTTAAATATTATAAATAATATTTATATATTATATTAATATTCCATTTTTATAGCCATCCGCTTAACACTTACCCATGACATTTTTCGCACAAAAGCAACGTGATTGCATAGTCAACCACCTGACTACAGAAGAGGAGAAACGTTTCCCTATCGTATAGTATAGTATGGGTACGCTACCTGAATGTAGAATGTGTCGTAGCTATTCGCAAACTATCTAAGCAAAGACTTTCTCCTCTCGACTTTCCCCACACAATCCTTGAACTCTCTCGACATACCCACCAACTGACCACACATTAGGCACTGGATCCTGATAATCACCAGGGGTATAAATATGGTTAAAAGAGTTACGCCAGCAGCCAGCGGTCCTCCTTCCCACACAAGGTCATGGAATTTGATAGCAAAGTACATCGTGATAGACACCGCACCCATCAAAGTCACGTGGTGAAAGGAGACAAGAATGTTGGCATAGAATTCATTCATCAGTACATTGAATAGCTTCTGAACCCTGTATATATATCACCTCATTATCTCCCATTACCCCATAAAAGGTTGTTCTAACTTGACACCGAGTTCCAACCCCAATTTGTTGTTCCAGTTGCTCAGGTTTGAGATCATGATGAGATGAAATTGTTTTAGTTTAATTCTGTTGTAAGCTTTAGCAAAATTCTAATAGTTTACTAAGTTTATGTTGATGTCCCGTGAAAATTGTCTTTTAAGAGCGGAAATGAATGGTTACAATAAAGCCGGAAAAAATTTCACAGCTTTCAAGATTCGTTGCAGCTGTCACGTATTGGTGCTGAAACCGGCTGTAGTGTGGTTACATCTTACCCCCACATTGTAAATTTCCATTAAAAAACTCGATTAAAAGTTCGAAAAATCATGTGTTTTAATCATGTTATACACGCTTGCATAGTTAAAGACTAGGAACACTAACTTAATAAATGTCGGACATGCAATTAGATCTCTATATCGACGGCCGGCGACGAAACGGCTTTATCTCTTTTTTGGTTCCATAAGAAACGGCTTTATCTCCTAAATCAATATTCTCTAAAAACCCCAAATAACTAAAAGTCTATGTTACATCCTTCTGAATCATCCTGATTCTTGATGGACTATTTTTGCCAGAAACTCCACCATGTTTGCAATTACTTCACTTAGAAGTTTGCAAAAGCTTTTCCTTTCCGGGAATTGATGAATTTTTAATTAATTCCATTTGCAAAATATAATATAACAATGAACTCTCTATAACTAAAAATATGACATGCATAACCATTGCCGTCTTGGCGTTTGTTTGTAGGCATAGGTAAAGTTAAACCCTTCATACTTGGTACCAAAATGTACAGAATGTTATGCTTAATATTTCTGCATCAAAATCTCTATTTGTAAAAAAATGGACATAAAGCCGTTTCTTATGGAACCAAAAAAGAGATAAAGCCGTTTCGTCGCCGGCCGTCGATATGTCCCTTTGTAAACGTAGCTTAGCATCGGATTTTCAAAGTATGGACATTTATGTAAGTGAAATAATCGGTCTGAGAGGACACATTGATAACAAGATTTATGGACATTTGCTGCTATTCGTGTTTCATTTGAATGGCCCGTAGGTGAACGTAACGAGACAAATAAATATCAGAAAAATAGAAACACTATGGAATATTGAACAAGCCGAGCAAATTCATCCGTTAGAAGCATAGCTGCTTCTAAAATGTTTATTAGCTTTAATGGGGGCTCGGATTAATCTAAACTAAGTAAATATTATAAAGTATGCTTTTATGTAAATGATTAGCACACGCAAAGCCATCTTGAAACCAACAAAACTGGCCCTAGAGAAGTGTTGCGTTGACTATCACAAATGGTATTGCTTATTAGAAAACCACATATAGGCGGTTATGATTCCGTCACAGGTGATTCGTAAGAAAATCTAAATGTAAGTGGTTTAAGAATTTGGAACAGGTCATTATACAAACTAGTGAAGTCCCGCTATTGTTCGGATTTATTCGTGTTGTAAAGGGTCACCTTGGTTGATAAAGATGTAGCCCACCATTACATAGGACAACTAGGGAATGCTACCTTTCAGTATGACCATTTTAATACAACCTGGACGTGGATAAGACTACGTGTCCAATTTTTGCTCAGTTGTTTTGCAAAATGATAAAAAACTTAACGCAATATATGGATAAAATTAACAAACATTTTTTGAATTTAAATATATCGTACGACATACTTTTTGTGATTGTACTTATGAGCATACAGTTCTATAGGAATGCAGAGAGTCAGACGGAGTAATTTGAAAACATGTTCCATGGTATATAACTGCTTCTGTTACGTCATTTGAAAACTCCTTCTTTCAAAGTTTTTTTACAAAAGCTAATTTGCAACTACATTTGCCTGGCATTTTAGGACAATAACGGAATATTCTTGTTCACAGTTTAAGAGACCAAAAAATGGGACAAAAATTTAACCTTCAATATTACGGATTCGCCGAGCTGTGACTTGTAGAAATACGACCCTATAGATATCTTTGGAAATAATTGTTACTGTGATCAATCGTAATCGTTCATTAGAAAACTGTCATCATGCTAGTTTCCAATGCTATTTTCTGTCTGCTAATTGGCACTAAAGTAATGGAAGTTAGTTGCCTAGAATCGCTGGTAGATAGCAGCATCTCCCTTCACAAAGAACTGGAAGTGTTCCGTGACTGCACCATCTACTTTATTATACCTTTAACAAGTCAATTTGAAAACGTAAGTTATCTAAATATTAAAGGTCCTTTACAGAGTTAAAACTCTTTTGATTCCTTTTTTATTTAGGGTAGCATACAGGACAACTATTTTGTGGAGCCACTGAAATTTCCAGTAATAATTTTCAACCCGATATATTTTCCTATTGGTCGGGGCAGTAAACGAAAAAGATATACAGATTACACCTGTAATTCCAAGCGGTACGCGTACAATACAAAAAGTGAGTTTAAGTTCCGTACACAGCCACCTCCAAAACGCAATTGCTTAGCAACGGTATATGTGGATCCAAAACCATGTGTTAGATGGAAACGTGGGCGCGAGCCTTATTCTATTTCGGACCCAATTTTTGACAACAGATTTCCGTTAGGAGATTCCTTGATGGCACTATCTGTAATAACACGAACATTCCAGTATTTGATTCATATTGGAAAACCTAAGCCTAGCAGCACGTTCACTCCATCAAAGAATGGGGTCACTACTGGTTGTTTGGTGTACGATTGGAAAACTATGACGTTCAGAATGACCGTAAAGGCTACCGCTCCGACAGTGTTATTTTTTATGGTGGGAAAAGACAGCCTTCGTAATAGAGGATTCAGTGCATTGCGAACATTTGTAAACCAAAATTTACTACAGTGTAAATCAACCAAAACAAATGCATATGATGGAGTAGGAACCGAAATGCTTTTTGCAATCGAGTATGACCCGAAGGTAATCAACACCTATGTAGAAATTGAAAAACACTCATACTTATTTCAAAGGCAAGTTGAATGGCGGACTTTGGAGAAAGACTTTGCATGTGTTCCTACTTCTGCTAAAGAAATACCAAATTTGCGGGAATTTACAAAATGTATCTTTAATCCAAATGTGATATTACTTTCTATTTTTTCGCCTAACTTTACACTTGGATCAGGACCTTCCACAAGAAGTGGTTCTGATGTGTACATATTGGATTCTCCCTACGTATTCACAGAGTATTTTTATAGTAGCAACTTAAAGAAACTGTATTTTGTAGTTTGTGCACCGATAGAACTTAAGGGTAGCCTAACATTGTCTGCATACGTTTCTGCATTTGACCGCTACATATGGATGTTGTTGATAGTTAGTGTAATCTATAGCGGAGTAGCACTGAAAATACTTAACCATTTTTACCAAATAATTGACGACAGAAATGAAACCTCTGCGAAAAATTTCAACATGAAACGAAAGAAAGATTTTCGTAACTTGAGCTTTGCTTACGATATTTTGATGTGTCAGGGGAACAGCATTATTCACAAGTACAGACTGGTTTCTGGGGCATGGATCTTAGTTGGAATAGTTCTTAGTTATGGCTACCAAGGAAAAAACATAGAGGAGTTGTCTGCGCCTATTTCCAAATACGGTTTGGAAACAATCGAGCAACTTCTCACCTATCAATTCAGACTCATTTCACCAACATTTAATGATGGGCTTATGAGACACCAAATGAAATATAGTAAAAATAAAGAAGATGATACTGAAAGTTCTGTAAAAAGGAATTCGTTCAAACTTTCAGCAACTTTACGAAGTCAAAATATAACTCGTTTCAATTTAACATACAAAAGTATTTACGTACCCAAGAACAATATTGAACTCAAAGAAATGCTTTCACCAAATTTTTATTTTAATACGTTGAAAAAATGTGGAAGTAATCAGTTAGATGCTTATTTTGATGAATATCCTTATGCACAAAAAATGTATTTAGATTTACGAACTTTTATATACAAGACGAATGGTAAAACCGCTGCGGAGAATGTAAGAATGAGTCAGGAATCCTTCGGTCGATTGTACGAGGGATGGATGTTTCAAAGATCGCCGTTGTCAGCTGTTACGTTTTCGAAAAGGTTTCACGCATTGTTTGAATCCGGATTGGCAGATTTGTGGAAACGTTGGTGGTTCATGATTAGCAAGTGGAATGGAACTGCGGCTGACGCTCAAATCCCTGTTGCACGTTGGAAAAGTGTTTCTCTAAGTGGAAATTATGTCACAGTGTTCTACATTTATTTGGTTCTTTGTTATGTAACGACTATTTACTTTTTGTTTGAAAATAGGAAGACTGTAATGTTGGTCATTAGGTATATGTGTGCTAGTCTTAGATTTTCGAATATTAGGCGAAGGTTTTTCAAATTCGCATTATTCGTAGTATCTGGGTTTATACATATTAGAAAAATTATTTACCGATTTAGATAATTACAATAAAACATCTGGTAATTCCAATCAAATTAATATATAAAACTACAAAACTACTTGAAAGCAAAACTTGGAAAGCAGGAGCAACGAGTGCTCTAAACTTAATCCTTCTCAACTGAACTTAAGGTATATAAAGTGAACTATCAGTTTGTACAGCTTATAATCATTCGTCTTAATTAAATATTGAGTTAAAAGAGCAAAGTCTATTGCAGTGATAAGGTTAAAGTATGGCAGTTTTGATTTAATTTGGAAAAAATTCATCGTTGAATAGTTTGAAGTGATGTAGTTGAGAACCATGGACGCAGTGTTAGTTTTAACTAGGAATGTTATGTAAACTTCTTTGGCTATGATTTTAAGCCTGGTTTTAGCCTTATCATTTACTAATGCTAGCAGTAATGAATATTGGAAAACAGTACATTTGAATAAATATTAATTATCTACAATTGTGTAGCTTATTTAGTGTCGCAAATAAAAAACCTAGGCAACATTGTTTGCTACCGTGTTTGAAATCAATTTCAACAAAACTATCAAAGAACAAAACACTTATTATACTACATCTCGTTAAGACGTAGAAAATTACTACTTTATCTTACGTAATGGCAAGTAAATAAATTAGTAACAATATGATAAAACACATGTGGTACAGTATTTGCAGAAATAATTTCAACACGCTTACTTCGTATTCAGTGATTTCAGGCGCGAATTCGACACTTTTCATATTTCATGTTTTAAACCGAAAGAGTTATATTTGGCGTTTTTCATGGTTGAGGTAACGTTACTTAAAAAGTAAAAAAATCACTAAAAAGAATCCACTTTGGCGCGCGAGGTTTAAAATATTGGATTCTTTACCAAAAAACAAAATAATCTTCTGAAAAGAGGTAAAAAAGGAATAAACTAGAGTTTTTTACCACATCAAGCGAGTATGCATATCACAGGAGATCCAAGCTTTCATTAGCTAATGAATTTACTGTGTATTGTTGTATTGTATGTCAATAAGTATTGTACTCAACGATTTAATTAAGCTTTTACAATAGTTATTGGACTAATATTCCAGTGAAGTGAATGTTTTAGAAAGAGTAATCGAGTAAAATGACCCCAGTAAAGAAAGGAAAGGGTGGTCGGCCCCGTTCGAAAAGCCAAATTTCGAAAGCACCTGGGTCACGTCAAACCTTCAAGTGGACGGCTGAATTTCACTTTCAAATGGCAAATTATGTTCGCGATAATTATGCTGCCTATAAGGTATCAACCATCGCTCATTCATCAACAAACTTAAATGTTTTCAAAAATGTATGCATTTTCAATATTCATTGCAGACAGCACTCGGAACCTCTCGGAAAATGCAATTTTTGAGGAAAATGAGAGATGCTCTGGGCTTATCAGCCGACGATACCCAGATGAAGAATGGCTTTATCAATTTCATGAAAAAGTACAATGAAGTCAGTGAAAAACTCAACTCAAACCGGTTTTGGCATTGATCCTGAAAGAGACTCATCAATTCAGAAAGGTTGGATTGATAAGGTGTGCCCTTATTACGGGATACTGGAGGAAGTTGTGGGAAGCAAACCCAATATTGTTCCACCATCTACAGTGTCAACTTCAACTATCACCCATCGGGGATCCAGAAACGGATGACAGTCCAGTGAACGATCCAGATGTTCGAGGGTAATATGTTCGAAACTTAACCGTTAAAAAGATGTCTCAATATTTATAGACAAACGATTTTCTTTTCAGGATACCAATGATACTCCTGATAAGACTGTTGAAGATTCTGATAACCCAGGTTCCGAGTCCAATCAGCTTAATGAGAATTTGGATGCCAACGAAGGTGTCAAACAGTATGTACGGGATGCATTTAAAGGACGACCAAAAATGGAACCGACACTAGTCCTAAATCTGCCATGGGTGTCTACTCTAAGCTTATGACAGAAAAGCTTCAGGAGTCGACAAAACTGGAGCGCGAAAAGCTTTTGCAAAAGGAGGCTCAGTTTACAGTTGAGATGGATCTTCAAAAGGAGCGAAATTCTATCGAACTAACGAAGGCTTGAACAAATCAATACTTTATTTTGCATAAACTTAACATTAATGAAAACTGAATACATAATTGCTAATTAAACTATCATAAATAGGTCAATCATCTAATGCAGATTGAACAAAGAAGATTAGAACTTGAATTTCAAAAACTCGAGGAAACGAAATTGGAGCGTGCTCACGAACTTGAAAAACTGCGACTCACACAGGAGTTTGAATTGAAAAAGTTGGAGCTACAGTATAGTAAACCGAATTAATTGTTACGCTGCAGAGTTTTGAAAATGTGAAATAAAGCCTCGCGCTTCAAGTTTCCTCGTCTGCTTTTCACTTCATTTGATTGACATTCCTCATCAAAATCTGTGTCAGGGTCACAATTGATGGGTTCATACCAGGGATCTTGTTGGATTAAAAAATTATGCAAAACGGCACACGCATGAATCCAATTACACACCTTAGCATGGCCTGACTTTTTGGACACACGAATCCTTAAACTTTTCAGCGATTGGAATCGGGATTTTAGTAAGCCAATCGTATTCTCAACTAGCACCCTATGCGACGAGAGATGACGATTGAACGCCTTCCTTTCCGGCGTGATTCCCTGGACTCCTCTTTTGTATGGAGTAATAACGTTCTCTGAAATAGCATAGGCTGAATCTCCAATAATAAATTCCCGGCCGAGAAGAATTTGTTTGGAACTATCGCAATTGGAGACTTGCTGAAAGCTTTGGCATCGTGAACACTGCCGGGGTATCCAGTAAACAGGTCACGAATTTTTCTGTCAATGTCACAGATAATCTGTGCTTGCAAGCAGTACTTCTTTTTCCGTTACCAGTACAACTCCTTGTCATCATGAGGGGCTTCATCAAAAACGATATCGGTGCCATCAACAAAACCGATGCACTTTGGAAGACATTGTAGGGCCATTTGGCGTCCAAGGTCTTGTCTTTCAGAAGGTCCGGGCCAATAAATATATCTCTTGCTTAGAGATGTTATCGCATCAATTACGCGGTCTGTATACTTAACTACAGCTCCTATACTAATCCCAAATTTTGTCGACACATTTGTAACACTGGAGCCATTTCCATAAGTTCCTAATCGATACAGTGTCACTGCGAGCTGAAGCTTTATGGGGTCCTGAGTCTCATTGAATGTTGAGTGTCCTATAATAATGCATGTAGGTGTGTAACAATAGCGCAATTTTGCTTGGTTCACACTAGTTTGACTGATAACTGTTAAAAATTACCGGAGATAAGTTCAAGTAGATGGTTGCAAGAATCCCGACTCATTCTGAACTGTGTCCTAAACATGTCGTCATCAAACAATGGGATGGCTGTTTCCCACCAATGAAGACTTTTTGGCACCACTGTTCTTGGCATCATGTATCTTTGTGACTCCAACAAAGTCAACAATAACATGCATTCTTCGTCATCCATTAACGAGGAGTCGTCACTACTTATCAAAATGAGCTGTTCCAGTTCCTGCCTTGGAGCACTTTTAGACATTTCACGTTACTTGATTGGACCAATCGAAAATAACTAGTTTTCGAAACTACTTCGAAATTCAATTTTGTTTTTAAATTGCAACGAACTTAGAAAGTTAGAATTTAAAAAACATTACTTTCTTACTCGTCAAAACATTTACATAGACAGATCAATAATTCAGTTCTTCGTGGATATTTACCTTTAGCGATTTTAAACTATTTACATTTTAAACCATATGTTCACAGTTTTTGGATTATAATCGTCTATCCAAATTTGGATTCTTTACTTTAAAATAAAATTTACCAGAAACCGTGAAAACGCCAATTGTCTATTAGAAAGACCATAAAAAACTAAGTCATTAGGCACAAGTTTGAACTGGGGTACTAGGAGACTATTCTGGGGCGACCTGGAAGTGATTCGACGGAACACGATTTACTCATTCATTTTTTGACCAAATGACCTGAAATTTTGGTGGTAGATCATTCAAACGATTCCCCAGAGGGCATTTTTGACCGTTTGTCAAAAATCGAGTTTGGGCCGAAAATATAGCTTCTTCAAAAATACGCTTTTTTTACCCATGCAACTAGCTGCGTGGTTTGCAGCAAGCTGATTTTCCGTTTAACGCGTATGCTAATAAAATCAAGAGGAATTCGATTTTTGACAAGCGGTCAAAAATTCCCTCTGGGGAATCGTTAGAATTTTCTACCACCAAAATTTCAGGTTATTTGGTCAAAAAATGAATGAGTAAATCGTGTTCCGTCGAATCACTTCCAGGTCGCCCCAGCAGAATAGTCTCATAGTACCCCAGTTCAAACTTGTGCCTAATGACTTAGTTTTTTATGGTCTTTCTGTTAGGCAATATAACTCTTTCGTTTTAAAACATGAAATATGAAAAGTGTCGAATTCGCTTGAAACCACTGTGTTATGTTCTAGTGTTTTTATTTTTATATATAATAGTTTAAGCACTAGTAATTTCAACGAGTTGTAACCACAAACAAAAAAACTATCAACGCATAAAAGTGGAGTCCATCCCATCGAACTAATTCATTGCCCCGATTTGAACGATTATATTCTCATACCTGAAAATGAACACAGATGGAGAACTTCAGCCATGGTTAGGTACACAAAATGTATTGCTTCAACATTTTCGAGATTCCACATTGGAATTTGTGTGGGAATATGGGAACATCCTTACTAACACAATGTTTGCAAGGTGTATTTTATTACAGTGCATTCTGTTAAATTTTGATCCTATCCGAATGGAGCAGGAGATTCGGTATTCTGCAAACAAGACCAATAGTAATTTTTTTCGAGAACGAGCTGGTATGCAAATATACAGCAAACGCTCTTGTTTTAACAATAGAAAGATATACTTCACACGAACTGATTCTCGTTTCTGACTCAAAATTCCCATCCCTACATTTGAAAAATCGTGCCTTGCAAACCATAATATTAGATCGGAGCACTCCACTCTCATTTCCAACAGTTGTTTTGCTAGAGATACCATATGTCGTTAATACACACCTTCATTTTCTGTTGGGCGGTACGTTTTGACGTTTTACACTAGTTCCCTTCTTGTTTTTGTGTGTTTCAACCAGAAATCAGTGAGCATTGGCTGTTTTACTTGTAACGGACGAGTTGTGAGACATCCGCATCCCACTTCTAGTTTTGGGATGCATGAGCTGAGATTTAAAAAACTTAATTGCACCACCTTCATTCAAAGTCATGTTGAGTCTTTGGGAAGATCTTCACACTAATTTTTATTTTTCAGACGTTCGTCCAGTTCAGAATTGTTTAACAATTTCTTCATACAGAATACAGCCCTTAATGAATGGAGAAACTTGTGAAACACTGCAAAGTTTTACACGACATGTAAACTGTTCGGACTTCAGAAGTTGTGAAAATTTTCTTTCGTTTCGGGCCATGTTACAACTAACAGTTCCAATGATGTTTAGCTATACCTATCGAATACTTCCTTTTGTTCAAGATCAAAAAGAGTTTTTGTTTCAGGTGGTGTTTCCAAAAGTAAATCTTTTCGATGCAAACTTAAGCGCATATTTAACACCGTTCTACATGAATGGGTTTTAATATTGGCTTCCGTGACAACCATTTCGGCGTGGTTGCTTTGGGTAGAAGGCATTGCACCTAACCAGGTACTAGAATGGAATGCCCAAGTTTTGTTTGAGCAAGATTGCACTAATTTAGAAAAGAGAAGCATACGTGCAAAAACCATTTTAATCTTGTGGATATTTGTGGCAATTTTCCTCCGAAATTTTTACAATTCTTCCCTTTATTCTTATTTGACGGCAGAGCAAGAACCAACTGATTTTCCTCACAGTTTGGATGAACTGCTTAATCGACAAGATTTTGATGCTTTGTTACCAATTTCATTTTGGGAGATATTCTAGCGTTCGAAAGGAGGAACTCAAGGAACTAAGCGATTTACAAAACTCATATACAAAGCATCTTTTATAAGTGACGACTGGTCTGGATCTACGCAAACTCTTCGAAATGCAACCAGTGGAAACTACTCGAAGATTTATCGGTTTTACTCAAACGACATGAAAACGATACGAAGGGAAAGCAGATTTTCAAAGTTTGCGGTTTTATGTGAGAATGATTGTGAGGGACAGTGGAACGTTGCCTTTTTTGAGCTTCGAGGTTACCATCGTGCCCACGCAGGTTCCTTTTGTAATGTCACAAGAGTTTTGGATGCTTAGTTTTCCTAACTTTCTAACACTTAAACTTCCCACATTCTTTGGAGCTTTCGTGCACTCTGGATTATATGAGTTGTCAATTAGACACTTTAAGTTGATACAGCAGCTAAAACTGCTTCAAGAATTAAAGGTAGCAGGTGGGTTGGGAATTAGCAATGGCAGCTTGTATTGCTACGTGTTTCTTGCGGATAAACGGAAACAGCTTGATTTCGAGACAAGAGCAACCAAAATTTCAGCACTGGCTGGCACTTTCTTTATTTCAATGTTTCTGTTAGCAGTAGCTTTTGTGACATTTATTCTTGAATTGTTGAACGCAATATTTGTCAAATATTTTAAAATAGCGGTTGTTAAATACTAAGTTGCCGACTTGAATGTGCTTTGCTTCCCGAACGATTTGATTTCTGTGTTACTCCAGAAGTTTTAACGACTATTATTTCATCGAAATCCGAGAAACTAAAGATCCAATTTCGATACTAAAAAAATTCTTGTATAACTGCTTCAAATCATTTTTATAATATTGGGGTGAGCTTAGACTTAGAAAAAAATTAAATTTATATCTTGACAGGTTTATCTTACTGGTAAAAACAAAAGGTGCATAAACAATGTAAACATTGCGAAAGTAGTTTTATTTATTCCCAATAAGAATAATAATCGTGAAAAATCATCACATTACATAAATATAACGAAACAAAATTGATGTGTTTGTCGTCTTGTTCCAGATCATAGATTCAAGCATCGACGTCATCCGACCTCTGAATGACACAGGAATCCCCATTAGGTTCACCACCTAAGCTCACTGAAATCATCCTCAGGCTGGGACTGATCCAAAGTCGTTGCCGCTCCAGCACTTCCCGAACAATCAATTCCCCCACATTTTCACCGAGAGTAGCCAGTCGTTTGAAAATCGCCGTCGCCTCCCTTCGAGCAGCAGTCTTGACAGCTTGCAGTTCCCTGGTTAGTTTAGCGTAGCGAGGGCTGTTTTGTGCAACCTGGAACCCTGCCTGATA